>PVJA010035523.1:0-21771 GCA_004027025.1 Myocastor coypus | reverse complement strand
TTTTTTTTTTTTTTTTTTTGGCAGAACTGGGGGGTTGAACTCAGGTCCTTGCGCTTGCCAGGCAAACACTTATTCTATTGAGCTGTCTCCCCAGCCCAATTCTGATGTTATTTTCTGTTTGTTTGTTTTCTGTTTTTTCCTTTTTGCGGGACCAGGGTTCAAACTCACAACCTTGCACTTGCCAGTCAGGCACTTGTGCCTCGGAGCTATCTTCCCAGCCCTGATGTTACTTTAAGGATTTTTTTTTTTTTTTTCTTTTTGAGACAAGGGCTCACTCTGCAATTCAGGCTGGCCTTTAGCTTATTTTGTAGCCCAGGCTGGTCTTGAACTCAAAGCAATCCTCCTGCCTCAGCCTCTTGAATGCTGGGATTATAGGTGTGCACCATCATGCCCAGCTGTGAACTTCTCTTTCTCTCTCTCTCTCTCTCTCTCTCTCTCTCTCTCTCTCTCTCTGAACCAAAATTTTTATTCATTTCTAGCCTTTGAAGTATCTGATAATGCCCTTGGGCTTGCAATTCTTTGCCACAGTCCTTAGCCACCACTTTATGGGTTTTTCCCTCATGGTGCATTTTACAGAGGCCTACGAATTTCCCTAATTTCTTGTTGCCATCGACCTTAATTAGGTTGATGTGGTGCTCAGCACAAAGGGCCTCTCCTAGCTGTACATGCACGGGCTTCTCACAGTGGGAGCCCACAGATGGACGTGGCATGGGTCTGAGGCTTTGGTGGCTTCTCGAATTCCACGTGCCAGGCCATCACGGTCTTCAGCCCTCTTGTAAAGCAGTACTGAGGCCTGCGACGCCTCGAGTAGCAGCGCCTTCCCCAGTGAGTTATGGGTGAAGCTGAATCTATAACTCGCAAGCCTCTGCTCCCACGCTACTCTGCAGTGCAGCAGCAGGGAAACGCACTTTTCTTTTAAGGTGCTGAGGATGGAGCCCAGGGCTTCCAAGTACTAACCAAGTGCTCACCACTGAACCATAGCCCCAGCCTTAAAATGAGCTTTGTGTGTGTGTGTGTGTGTGTGTGTGTGTGTGTGTGTGTGTGTGTGCTACCCGGTTTCAAACTCAGAACCTTGGTGCCCAGCAGGATGGTTCAGTGGTCTAAAGTGCCTGCTTGGGAAAGCTTGGGCAGCTGCAGGGACCGCGGTTCGATCCCAGGCACCACATGCTGCGCCAGCCCTGCCCTGAGGGTGGGCTGAGCCAGCCAGGAAAATAAATAAGCAAACAAACTCAGAACCTTGTACTTACCAGCATAAGGCAGGCGCTTATGCTGCTGAGCGATAATCCTTGGCCTCATAAAATGAGTTTTAATTTTAGCATCATTTTGCATTCTCAGGAGAGTTATAGAGACCATCTGAGGGTTCCATCCAGCGTGGGCGGGCGTCCTATAGCAGCAGTCCTCAACCCCTTTGGCATCAGGGACCAGTTTTCTATGAGACGCTTTTCCACGGGTCAGGAGGGGGGGCTGGGAGGCGGGGGTAGGGAGTGGGAATGATGGTTCCGCGCACGCGCAGTTCACGGGGGCGGGGGTTCGCACTTCTGAGGATTTAGGGCCTTGCTGATCATCAAGGAGGCAGAGGTTGGTAGTGATAGGGACGGAACTCTAGGCTTGGCTCCATTCCGTTCTCCTCCTGCTGCGGGGCCCTGCTGGAGACCCATAGAACTTCTCCACCTGCGTGTGTCTAACTCTGGTTTACAATTAAACCAGGGTTATGGTTTTGGAGCAGAATACCCGGGACGGAAGTGCTGTTCTTGTTGCGTCATATCTGAAGCCAAATAGTTCAGCAGTCTAAGCACCTGCCTGGCAAGTGCAAGCTCCGGAGTTCGATCCCCAGTGCCAGAGGCTCAGACAGCAGGATCGAAAGTTGGGGTGCAGCCTCCTTGACATAGCAACCTTACACCCTGTCAGTGGTGCACAGGTCTTGGCTCCAGCCCCTAGTTCCACACAAGAAATAAGTCAACTCCTTCCTCCCTTAGGCAAGGCCAGCGAGGCTGGGCATGGCTCTGGCTGGGTGAGAAGGCTCCTGTTCGGGCCACCCTGTTCCTCCCCACTCCTGATGTCTTACCCAGGTGCTGAGCTGGGGACAGTTTTCCATAGGCCCTGTCCTGTTTCCTGAGTTCTGGCACCAAATTCCCAGCCTCACTTCCTTCCCCGCCTAGCCCTGCCCTGGCTACCTCACCTTGCCAGCCCAGCTGGGACCTGCAAACCGAGGGCTCCCCACGACGTAACTGGTGGTTCTCAGCTCTCCAGTGACTTTGTGTCATATATGAGGTCACTGGGGTCTCTGGAAGGGGGTGATAGTGTCCCCAGGGGAAGCTGAGCCATGCCTGGGAACACTTGTGGCTGTCATACCAGGGGAGCCCCTGGTATGGACACCTGGCCCAGGGGTTGGAGACATTATGTATGGATTCTTGGGGATGTCAGGGTCCCAAAGTCCTACACAGTGATCTTCTAGGGTCCAGGGCTCAGTGCATGGGTGTCCCCAGGACTGTAGGTGCCGTAGCAGGGACGCAGGGGACACTGGGAGACCAGGTGGGTGGGACTTGCAGAGCACTCTCCAGCACACACTGTGGGTCCAGGGAACTGACTGGGCCTCTTCGACTTGCTCTTTATTATTGTTGTTGTTATTTATTTTATGTATTTGGTACAGGGTCTCACTAAGCAGCTCTGACTCATAGTGGTCCTTGTTTTCAGCTTCCCCAGTGCTGGGATTACAGGCCTATGCCACCACATCTAGACTTATTTTTTTTTAATTTTTATTTATTTATTTTTTTCTTGTTTCAGAACCTTTGTTTGTTTATTCACTCATTTTTATGGCCGGCTCAGCCCACCCCGAGGGCAGGGCTGACACAGCATGTGGTGCCGGGGATCGAACCTCGGTCCCTGAAGCCGCCCAAGCTTTTCCAAGCAGGGGCTTTAGACCACTGAGCCATCCCGCTGGGCCCCTAGACTTATTTATTTATTATTTTATTTATTTATTTTTTGATCTTTTAGTTACTCAGTGCCCCGCACATGCATGGGGTTCTGGAGCCCACATGCATGCAGTACCAGGGATCGAATCTAGGTCCTTGCGCTCCCAGCCCTCTACTGGCTCCTAAAGTTCACTCAGATCAGTGAACATCTTCTTTTTTTTTTTTTTTTTTTGTCTTTTTTTTTGAGACAGGGTCTTGTTATGCAATTCAGGCTGGCCTTAAGCTCACTTTGTAGATCAAGCTGCCTCGAACTCACACCGATCCTCCTGCCTCAGCCTCCTGAGTGCTGGGATTAGAGGCTTGTGCCACCACACCTGGCTGATAAGTGAACATCTTTTGCCAACAATAGCCATCACGTGACTTGAGACCCTTGGCTCCAGGTGACTTTCAAACACATGGAAGAGTCACAGGATAGTGCTGTGCATGCCAGATGGACTTCTGTCTGCACTTTAGGGCCTCCCCAACTCTGCGCAGTTAGGCAGAGGGGCTCCAGGGCAAGATCTTCCATCTTTTTTTTTAGTGGGACTGGGGTTAAAACTCACGACCTTGAGCCAGGCATGGTGGTGCACGCCTGTAATCTCATCACTCAGGAGGCTGAGACAGGCAGATTGGTGCAAGTTTGAGACCAACTTGGGCTACAAAAGTGAGCTCAAGATCAGCCTGAACTGCATAATGAGACCCTGTCTCAAAAAGACAGAAAAAAAAAAAAAAACCCTCACGACCTTGCACTTGCCAGGCAGGCACTTGTACCATGGAGCTATCTCCCCCACCCCAAATGCTTAATCTTTCTTTCTTTCATTATGGCTGGCTCAGCCTGCCCTGGGGGCAGGGCTGGCACAACATGTGGTGCCAGGGATCAAACCACAGTCCCTGTGGCTCCCTAAGCTTTCCTAAGCAGGTGATTTAGACCGCTGAGCCATCCTCCAGCCCCAAGGTCAAGATTCTCCAAAAGATCCCTATGTTGGTCTTCCCTGTCTGCGTGGTGCTTGCCTGTCATCCCAGCACTCATGGAGGTGGAGGCAGGAGGATGGTAAGCTTCAGCTCAGGCAGGGCAGCTTGGGGACTTAGCAGGACCCTGTCTCCAAGAGTGAAAAAGGCTGGGGGTGCCACTCAGTGAGCGGACCCTGGCATCCATCCCCAGCACTACAAAACAAAAAAGCATCCCTACTATTGTCTACCCCGGGCCTGCTGTGCCATCCCACTCCTGGGGCACCCTGAGGCAGCAATTGAGACTGAGTATGGTGGCTGGTGCCTGGAATCCCAGCTCTTGGGAGGCTGTAAACAGTGGGATCACTGAGTCGATCTAGTAGGTAGTTAGACCCTGAATACCCTGTAGACCCTTCCCTAAAATACAAAGACACAACTACTGCTGTCTAAATGCAGGCTCGCACTTCTCTGCTGTGCCTGCCTCCTCCCGCCACGGGGCCCAAATTCACTCTCTGTGCTTTTCTCCTAGGGAACGAAGTTTTGGAGTCCGAAGCTCCAGCTGAGAACGGAGGCCTCGTGCACAGGTGTGTGTCCTGCGTACCATGATTGTTTGCTGCTTCTGAGGTTTGGGGGAGAACAGGAGTTGGGCTGTGTTCTGGCTGTGTGGGGATGAACCCAAGGCCTGGTGTCATGCAAGGACAGCAGGGACTACGTCTGGGTGGGAAGCAGGGCCACACGCTGCAGGATCTGGTCCCAAGGAAGCCCAGATGGCATCAGAGCAGAAGCGCATGGTGCCACCTACCTTTCAGTTCTCCTGAGGCTTTGTCTCCTGCCCACTTGTTGAGTTTCATGAAGGGCAACAGGCAGTCATTGCTGAGGGCAGAGCTAAGTCTAGAGTAGGACACAGAGCTGAAATGTCAGTCCATTTTCTGTTGCTGTAACAAACTCCAGGAGGCTTGGTATCATATAAAGAAAAGAGGTTTGTTTGGCTTCCAGTTCTGAGGGGAGATTGGTGATCATCTGGTAAGGGTCTCATTCTGTAGCCCAGCAGAACAGATGGCATTCTATGTGGGAACCAAGGGGCACTGTGAGTGTCTTGTTACAAGCATCACACAGCCCAATGCAAAGCAGGTGCCTCTTTTTCTCTTCTAAATTTCAAGACAGGGTCTTGCCAAGTTGCTAAGTTGCCTGGGCTGGTCTTGAACTTAGAGTCATTGTGCCTCAGTTTCCCAGAGTGCTGGGGTGGCTGGTGTGTGCCACCACATCTTACAGGTTTAATCTGAAGGACCACTTGAGTAGCTCTCCTTGAAAGAAGAGTGACTGTCTCCATTTTGACTGAGCCTGACCTTATTTCCTCATAGTGATATGTACAGAGCTGGCTAGGACTTCTCGTTATCCTTTCAATTGGCCTTAAGTAGTGTGCACTGGTCTAGTCGAGGTGCTGGTGGTAATTTTTGAAGACAGCATGTGTGTTTCCCTGAGAACCCACACCTGCTGCTCTCCAATATGAGCCGGGTCGAGACAGGATGAAGAGCCAGTGCTCCACACTGTCTGCTGGGATAGAGCCTCGAGACAGAGGCTATGGCTTCCTGGGGCTTGAAAGATAGCCCAGCAGTCTGAAGAGCCTGCTTACACAAGCTTAGGCAACCGCAAGTATCGCGGATTGATCGCCGGCACCCCATGTTGCACCAGCCCCACTCCCAGGGCAGGCTGTGCCGTCATAATATAAAGTTAAAAAAAAAAAGATTACACATCAAAACGGAAGCACCAGACCCCCAAAATATTAGTGACTATCTCAACAGCATAATACAAATTATTTCCTCTGCATATCTCTCTGAATATGGCGGAGGTATGTGCGGACCTCCTACCTAGCCCAACTCACAGTGCTCACCTTCTTCCCACAATTCCCTTCAATGCTCACCTTCTTCCCACAATTCCCTTTCTCAAGTCACGCCCCCTTCTCCACTGAATAAAATCCAAGTGCAGCCTGGGTCACCCTCTTTGTTCTGGAAAGCCATCTTCATGGCTGGACTTAGGGCCCCTTGGGTCCCTATCACCATGGGTTGTGCTGGGAGTAGTCGATTGGAATTAACTTGATGGAATTCCTGTGTTTTTAGGATTATAAATGTAGAGTTCTTGGGTCGAGATGAGAACCAGGAAGGGATTCAGACAGTTTAACTTTGTCTTAAGATTCTGGAGTGAATGGGGAGCTTGGGGAGCACTGGTAGGGGACATGGGGGGGGGGTGCTGTGCCAAAGACGCAGCAAACCTCGCCGCCACTTGCTGCCACTTGTGGTTGTTGGTGTCAGGCTTAGGCCCAGGCTCACTTCCTATAAAATGAAAAATAGAAAAAGGGTAGAAAGCAGGCCAGGGCTCCCAGCACCCCTTTCTGCATCACAAAGGTCTTAATCTTAACAGTTTTTATTCGACCGGCGGTTGGCAGCATTTGATGCCTACATTCCTGGGGAGGGGCTGTGTGGACAGAAGGCATCTCCAGTCCTGTCTTCCTTCCCTCCCCCCACCTGCTGTTCCTGGTCTGCTCTGGGAAAGATCCGTCTCCCTGCCTCCACTCTGTGCCTTTTATTTTGCTCTTGTACTTTATGTTTCTTATTTACAGAGAAGCCATATGATTTTAGTTATCTATTTATTTGGTATGGGACTTGAACTCACGACCTCGCACCTGCCAGGCAAGCTGTGCTGCTGAGCTGCCTCCCTGGCCCAACCATGCAGTACTGAAGCTGTGTCTAACTTGTGACACTTCACACTGTGGTCTCAACGTGCATCCACTGTCTTATGAAGAACTTGGCGCTGCACTGCACTGTGTATAAGAGCTGCATTTTCTTTTTAAATGTAATTTTGCCGGGCATGGTGGCTCATGCCTGTAATCCCAGCACTTGAGAGGCTGAGACAGGAGGATTGGTGTGAGTTCGAGACCAGCCTGGGCTACAAAAGTGAGCTCAAAAAAAAAAAAAAAACGTGAGCTCAAGGCCAGCCTGAACTGCACAGTGAGATCTTGTCTCAAAAAAGACAAGAAATATATATAAATAAATAAAATTTATGGGGCCCAGCAGGATGGCTCAGTGGTCTAAAGCACCTGCAGGTGGTTGCAGGAACCACAGTTTGATCCCTGGCACCGCATGCTGCGCCAGCCCTGCCCTTGGCAGGCTCAGCCGGCCATAAAAATAAATAAACAAAAGTTTTGAAACAAGAAAATAAAATAAAAAATTCTTTAAAAAATAAATAAAATTTTAAAAAATAAATTTAATTTTGTGGGCCAGGGAGATAACTCAGGGGCACAAGTGCCTGCCTGGCAAGTTCAAGGTCCTGAGTTTGATCCCTCATTCTGGCAAAAAAAAGTAATTAGTACAGGGTCTACAGGATGTGAAGAGATTGGACTTGTAGTAACACTCCTGTTTTCAGTGTCCCAAGCTCTCAGTCTCAACTGCTGTCTCAGCACGTCCCAGGGGCAGGGTTGGCATAGCATGCCTAGGATCCAACCAGGCCAGCTGCTGTGCTCTACCTAAGCAGGCGCTTTAGTACACTGAGCTATATGGACAGCTTCTGATTCAGTTCTTAACCAGTTCCGGAATCATGGAAAGAATAAACTTTGTAACTGGAGCTATCACTGTGCATGCTGCCTCTAAGATAGACTGTTAGGAATTGTGCTGCTGTGAATGTGGATACCATCAACTCCATTTGCGGATGTATGCGGGATTTTATTTTATATGAGCAGAGTAGATGTATTGGGAGAAAGAAAGCTCCTGTCTGAGAGAGGAACAGAGGGGGGATCCTGAATGGGTGGTTCCCTCACCCAGAATTTTAGATTGGTAGGATTTTATTTGTTTTTGAGCTGCTGAGGATGGAACCCAGGACCCAGCTCTTGAAAAAACAAACAAACAAACAAACAAACAAAACAAATTGATCTTTTTTTGAGACAAAACTTCACTAAGTTCCTGGGCCTAGACTTGAGATCCTCCTGTCTCAGCCTCCCTGCATATTGGGAGGACTTGTGTGAGCCGCCATGCCAGGCTTCTTGGAGGGATCTGACATGAGCTGCTACTGTGTTCTTTGCTGACCTTTCCACCGCTTTGCTTATTAATATATATCAGGATTCCCCATTGTCCTTTTTTGCACCACATTCTCCCACATTTTAAGATTATTTTAACCCCTCTGTATCTTGCTTTGGTTGTGGCTTTTGGACGTAAGTCTTTACTTCCCACCCTTGCGGGTCTCATGGATTGATGCGGACCCCACCCCACACACTCAGGGCATACGGGGTAGAAAGGGAGCCAAATCCCAGGCAATATTGTGAGCCTGCTGAGGCGCCTGGTACCGCCTTTGCAGGCCTATAGTTACCACCAGCGACCAGCAGGGGGTAGCAGAGGCCCGTGAGTTCCTCGGATGAGCCCGACCTGGCCTGCGCAGGGAGCGGAGCTTGGGTGTCCCCAGTCTTGGGGTCTTGCGATCAGACTGTGCGCCCAATACGAAGAATCCCATGTCCCAGACCGAGCCTTCTATGTGCCCAGCGAGGCCCTCTCATCCCGGGCGTGGCAGAGGCCGTGTTATCAGTTCTCTCCTGGACAAGCTGTTCCCTGGCGGAGCTGCCAAGATAGGCGGTCAGAGCCTGAGCTGGTTCTCGGGACCGAAGGTCGCCGTGGGAAGCAGGCAGCACGCGTAATTACAAGGCGCCAGTAGGGCCTGGGCCCAGCGCTTCTCCCTGCATCTGCTCCTGGCGGGCGCTCCCCAAAGCCGCAGTGTCTACCGGGTGAGGGGCTGTGCTGAGGGCGACCCTGCCCCCAGGGACGCTGAGCAACGTGTGTGCGCGTGTGCAGCTGTCCCAGCCGAAGAGCTGCAGGCGTGGGCCAGTGGAGGCCAGAGTCTCTGCTCAGCACCCTGCGGGCCGGGCGACCCCACCGGCAGGCCGGCCTTGGCCCCAGTGCTGGGGGAGCGGCGCCGCACACATTCTGGAAAGCTTTCTCCCGTCCCTTCCAGCTCCTGTCAGCCCGACACCTTCGAGGGCGTCGGCAAGGCGACCAGGGGACCAGGCTGCTGGGGCCGAGCCTTCTATCCTTCCCCACGCTGAGTGTGGTCACTTGGGCGCCAACCCAGGACCTTAGCACAGGTGATCGCGGGACACGAGGACTCGAGGTCCCCAATACCCCCTGATCAAGGGGTATCATCTGAACATGGTTTAGGCCCCAGAGACATCAGAGACATTCGTGACTGCCAGGATTTGGAATGCGGCCAGGTGGCGGGCAGGGGCGCTGGTCCTTGTCCTACAGTGCCCATCCTACCAGCCCCAAATGCCCACAGCGCAGGTGCAGAGTCCCCTGCTGGGCAGCTCGCGTCGCTGATGGATCCATATCTTGATCGTACCTCGCTCTTCGCCCCTCTGGAAGCTCCCCGCTTTTCCGAGCGCTGCGTCTTGGGCTTCTCGGGTCCATGATTCCACGACGGCCCTGTTTTCCTGATCTGAAGACCAAATCCCACAGAGAGGTTCTTATCTGCCGGTCAGAAGCGGGGAACTCATTGGTGGAGCTTGAGGGAGCCCGGTCATCACGGTCATCACGTATGCACTGTCGCCCGGAGACCACAGGAAGCACCCACCCCAGCAGAGCCCAGACGGTGCCGATCTCACTGAGGGGGTGGGGGATTTATGGGGACGTGGCCCACACTGACCCAGAGCGTGGGAAGGGGTGACAATCACAGACTGCTGGGTTCCGGGGGGAGCCAGGAGGTGAAGGGGCTCATTCGCTGCGGATGGCAGACAGTGTCTTGGCATCGCTGTGCAACTTGTTTGCAGCTCTGGCCCCTGTCCAGCTTGGTGCCACAGGAACCCGGATGCTGGCAGGCAGGGCTCCGTGTTTACCATCTCCACTGTGTCCTAGTAGTCACTGCACTCTCCTGCCCATACCCACACACCTGTCTTCAGAACCCCATATGTGACACAGAACAGACATATGGCAGATGGGGAAGGCACCCCCAGGAGGGCCAAGGTGGCATCTGCTCAGGAGCTGCAGGCAGCCAGGCACGGTTGGTGCATGTCTGTTATCTCAGCCCTCTGGGAGGCTGAGACAGGAGGATCTCAGCTTCAAGGCCAGCCTGAGAAACTTAGTGACTTGGGGAAACCCTGCCTCAGAAGAAGAAAATAAAATAGGCTGGGAGTGCAGTTCAGTGCCGAGGACGCCCGCAGTAGTTGGGAGCCCCTGTGCCACCCTGGGGTTATGGGGTTGGGGGGTTGAGGGCCACAGGAGCCCAAGCAGTTGCATGGGGGCCCAGCAGTGTGGCCTGCGCTGGGCCGCTGGCCAGAACCCAGGCCGTGGCTCTGTTTACCTGTTACTTGGGCTGATCGTGGCTCTGAATTCTATATTTTATTTTTCTTTACTGGGGGTCAAACTCTTTTTCTGAGCTACCTCCAGGCCTTTTTCAGGTTTGGAGCGGGTTGTTGCTAAGTTCCTAAATCGTCCAGCTGAGTGTAAAGTTGCGACCCTCCTGCATCAGCTTCCCGCAGTGCAGGGACGATAGGCCTGCAGCACCACGCCCCGCAAAGAAGCCAGTTGTGACCTGCGCTGTTGGCATGGCTATGCTGCACAGCTTGGCTGCACGCGGTGGTACACACTCTCGAGGCTGAGGCAGGAAGATGGCTGAGAGTTTGGCATAAGCCCAAGCTATAGAGAAAAAAAAAGAAAAGATAATAACCCTAAACTACATAGTAAGGCCGGACATGGTGGCGCACGCCTGTAATCCCAGCACTTGGGAGGCTGAGGCAGGAGCATCGATATGAGTTTGAGACCAGCCTGGGCTACAAAAGTGAGCTCAAGGCCAGCCTGAACTGCATAGTGAGACCCCATCTCAAAAAGATAAAAACAAAGGAAGGGCCAGGGATATAGCTCAGCAGTCTAAAGTGCCTGCTTAGGCAAGTTTAGGCAGCTGCAGGGACTATGGTTGGATCCTCAGCACCGTATGCTGCACTAGCCCCACCCTCAGGGCAGGTTGAGCCAGCCATTAAAAAAAAAAAAAAAAGAAAGAAAAGAAAAAAGTAAAAAAGGAAGACAGACATAAAAAGAAGGTCAGTGCAGAAGCAAACACCCTGGGAGCAACGTCCCTGACCCTGTGAGCTCAGTGGTGTCAAACCTCCACTACCTTTGGCTGCCTGTCTGCTTTTCTGAATAAAATTTTATTGACACACAGCCCTGCCAGTTCAGTGGCACAGCAACCACTGGTATTTTGCTTTGAGGCAGAGTTGGGGTGATGCTGAATGGTTGCCATAGAAACAGCCTGACAGCCACAGCCCAAAATATTTTCTGCCCGGCATTTTATAAGAAAAGTTTGGGGCCCTGGCTATGGAGAGGTCTCTTTTGGCCTGTGGGGGGGCCTACCCTGTGTCTTTCTCCCTGGTTCCCCCCCCACACCGAACGGTCACAGTCCCCTGTCTATGTTGTCCCTAAGGGGCCCTGCAGCTCAGCACAGGTGACCCGGGCAGACCAGGCCCAAGGATCAGCTCTACCCCGCTTTTGTGGATAAACTGCGTCTCCTGGTTCTACTCTGAGCTGTTCTTTTCAGACACAGTTGTCCCAATTTGGTGAGCCAGGATGCAATGCCGGGAAATGGGAGAGACTACCAGGGCTGATTCCTCTACTTCCTGCCTCGCCTGCCTGCCTGCCTTCCTTCCTTCCTTCCTTCCTTCCTTTCTTCCTTCCTTCCTTCCTTCCATCCTCTGGCAGAAGTGGCATTTCTAGGGTCGGTCAGCTTCTTTGGTGAAGTTGGTAAGAACCAGGAAGCTCTGGTAGACTTGGAGTAGGAAACTGAGGTGCAGACCAAGTGCAGCATCAGTTTTTTTTAAATAAAGTTTTATTGACACAGCCATAATCACTCACTTGCTGTGGTTGCTATTTTATTTATTTATTTATTTATTTATTTAGTTAGTTAGTTAGTTAGTTAGTTCTGGTCCTGAGGTTAGAACCTAGGGCCTTTGTGCTGAGCTACATCCCCAGCCTTTATTTATTTATTTATTTATTTATTTATTTATTTATTTTTGTGCCACAAAAGGGTCTCACTAAGTGGTCTACTTGGGCTTGCACCTGGGATCCTCCCGCCTCAGCCTCCACAGGTGGCTGTACGGGAAGCTGTGTATAAGTCTGTGGCTTTCTTCCTTCTCTTGTCTGGGGTCTCCCACCCCACAGGGTGGTTGAGATGAGCTGGAATTCACAGATTATACCTCATTTTGGAGGTGACCGAGATCAGGCAGAGTCCTCAGGGAGCCAGTTGGCTCCATGGAGGAGAGACAGAGCTCAGATTGTAAAAGCCCACATGTTGGGTCCTGCCTGCACATCTGGAGTGTATCAGCTAGCTATGGCTGTGTAACAAAGCACTACAAGGAGCTTACAAAATACCCAGGTATTAGATCACAGTTCTGTGCATTGGAAATCTGGTGTGGCTGGGTCTATACACTGGCCCCCTCGTATTCCTGGTCTCTCGCTTCAGGAGCACTTAGGCCCTTAGGGGACTCACCTGGTTAGTGCAGACCCAGCAGAGTAAATCCTCCTTCTTTGAGCTCAAAGCCCACTGATTTGGGACCTTATCCCCCAGCACCGCTTCTGTATCAAACAGTCTAGTCCTTCTTTCCTTCCTTCCTTCCTTCCTTCCTTCCTTCCTTCCTTCTTTCTTTCCTTCCTTCCTGCATGCTGGAGACGGTGCCTGGGTACACGGGCTGAGCCTGGGAATGCCGTTGGCTGTCACTCCAACCGTTAGGCTGGTGTCACAGGATGCAAAGGATTTTCCAGATGTCATGAAGAATGCTGGTTGGGTGGCTATGAGCTAGGTGGAGGTGACTGTGACCACTCCAGGACCCCATGGGAGAGACCAGAAGTGCATCCAGTGCCCTCATGTCTGGAAGCAGGGTGGGAGTGCCTGGGCTGGGGTGGGGCCAGGGGTCACTGTCTCCTGGGCTCTGGCTTTCAGGCTTCAAGGTGATGCACCCCGAGACATGGTGATGTGAGCACACTTTGTGCTACTCAGGGGCACACATGAGACTGGGTGAAAGAGGAGACTTGGTCACGTGTTTTTAGCACAAAGAAAGGAACAAGCAGGGAGATGGGTAGAGGGGATGTCTAAGCAGTGCCAGAATTTTTCTGCTGGTCTCAAAGAGAGCAAATAGGTGCCAGGGAGATAGCTCCATGGCTCAAGTGCCTGCCTGGCAAGTGCAAGGTTGTGAGTTTGAACCCCGGTTCCCCCCCCAAAAAAAAAAAAATCAAAGAGAGCAAATAGCTACCTGGCATGGTGGTACACACCTGCCATCCCAGCATTCTGGGAGGCTGAGGCAGGAGGATCTCCAGTTCAAGATCAGCCCGAGAAACTTAGTACCTTAGACCCTGTCTCAAAATTTAAAAATGCAAAGGGCTAGAAATGGAGCTGTGAAGGCCTCAGATTCAACCCCTAGTGCTACAGCTACGAAAACAAATAATCAATTTGTGAGCAGCCTGTGGGGACCACAGGGCAGACTTAGAGCAGCCCCTTGTTGGGCCTGAGCCCCACTCAGCATCCAGCAGGACAACAGGGCTTCTTCTCTACCTGCAAGGAGAGAGATCCTGAGAGGAGCCCAGTGGGGCTGGGCACAGGACCCTGACTTCTAGAGAAGAACCCAACACAGCCAACACTTAAGCCAGGCATCTAGTTCAACCTCTCCAAGATATTTAGAGAGTGAGTGAAAGAAAAGATAAGCCAGGCATGGTGTTGCATGTAGTAGCTGTCATCCCAGCTATTAAGGAGGCTGAGGCAGGAGAATTTTGCATTGCCCAGCCAGGACAACTTAGCAAGACCCTGTCTCGAAATTTAAGAAGGAGACATGGCTCAGTGTGAAAGTCCTGGGTTCAAGCTGCAGGACTGGAAAAATAAGCAGGGCGGGGGAGGCTGGCAGGAAGGGAGGAGGGAGGGAGGGAGGAGGGAGGGAGAGGGGGAGGAGGGAGAGTGAACATGCAAGTGTGCCATAAGGCAGATCCTCACCTGACCTCCTGGTGACCGTGAGGACTGACCAGAGCCTCAGGAGCCAGGCGCTGTGCCCAAGGAGATGACTGGCGGTCACACGCGGTGCCCAGCTGAGTCAGCTGCCAGCAAGGGCTGAGCTCAGCGCCTTCGGGAACGTGACATGCTGTCCCCGCGCCCTGACTAACGTCCCCGCTGATTCACAGCTGTGCCTGTAACGGGAGGCCAGGCCTGGACCGGTCACCCTCTGACCCACGTGCGCCCGGGTGTGCTGAGCCTCTGGGAGGGACAAAGAGCGTGTCTGGCCGGCTGCCAGCTGTGACTGTCCTTGAAGCTGGAGGTAGCAGGTGACAGGAGAGAAGGGAGGCAGCAGCGGAAACTTCTCCTCAGGTGCCCGGAAGCCATCCTCTGGAACCCCGCCAGCCATGCTGCAGGGCACCAGGGTCTCTGGGGCATCCTGAGGACTGCATGGTGCCAAGTGGGGTCCCCGGTCTTCACCACTCCATCCAGGAGATCCCTGAGTTGTGACAGCCACAGATGTCACCAGACAAGGTCCCCTGGGATAGGATCACCCCAGATGACTGAGCCAAAGAAGACAGCCCTGACTCCAGAGACTTCCTGGAGGCCTTCCTGGAGGAAGTGGTCTTGGGGAACCCAGGGGCAGAGGCTAGAGTAGGGCCTCAGGCAGGGTTGCAGGGTGCAGGAGACAGCAAGAAAGTCCCATGAGAGATCACTCCTGGCCCACAGGCAGCAGGGAGCTGCAGAGGGCACAGGCCACTCAAGGCTACAGTAACACTCTTGAATCTAGACATTTTATCTGAAAGACAGAAATCGTGGCTGGAGGGAACCTGGGCTCCCCCATAGAAGCCCGGGCATAGGATGTGCTGTCAGCAGGCACCCAGCAGAAATCCCTCCCCTGGGGTTCCTGCCGAGCATCCACAAGGAAGGACGGCAGCTGGAAAGTCTCCAGCGCCACCCCAGCTGACAGGCTGGCAGCACAGCTACCCAGCGACACTGCAGCTGCTCCATGTCCCCTTGAGCAGAACCAGATGCAGCCCCTCTGTCTATTCCTTAAAGGGGGTAAAGTACCCGGCGCATAGAATTTGCCTCACTTATTTATTTATTGGGGGGGCACTAGGAGCAGAACCCAGGGCCTTTGCCCTGGGCTGCATCCCCAGCCCTTTTTAGTTTTGAGACAAGGTTCCACTAAATTATCCAGGCTGAACTTAAGCCTGCGATCCTCCTGCCTCAGCCTCCTAGACTAATGGGGAGATGATGTGTGCACCACTTCTGTGCTAAAATTTGCCATTTTAACTTTTTTTTTGGGGGGGGGTCTACAGGCTGTTCAGGGCCTCACTACTAGATCAGACTCCTAGTGAGCAGCCTGTTTACAGCCTCCCAGGAGCTGGGATTACCGGTCTCATTCATTTGTCATCTCAGTGCATAGGTCCAGCACAGCAGGCCCAGGGATGGAATCCCACCCCTGCTGCTTGCAGGCAGGCACTTTAATCCTCTGTGCTATTTGGCCAGCCCACCACTTTAACTCTTTTGTCCCCAGGCTTTGTGGCGTGGAATGCATTCCCATGGCTGTGCAGCTGTCACCACTGTCCACTTCCAGAACTTTCCATCTCCCAAACTGAACCTTTATCCCCAGGAGATGCCAACTCCCGTTCCCTCCTGAGCCCCAGCACCCTGAGACCACTTCCTGCCTCTGGACTTCCCTGTCCTGGGCATTTCCAGTCCATGGAGCCCACACTGTGTGACCTTTTGTGTCTGTGGTCCCTCACTGAGCACACAGTCCTTGAAGTCCAGCCTCCTGAAAGTGTCACAGCCATACTCCTTTTCCTGGGTGTATAATGTTCCAGTGTAAATGGACCTGGGTGTGTGCCTCAGTGCATCTGTGAGGCTGGAGCTTTTTCCACCTTCTGGCTGTTGGAAACCCTGTGCCACTCCAGATCCAGTGCACAAATAGTTTGTCATTCTGTCCCTGCTTTGGGTGCTTCTGGGCATGGCAGCCATCTCTGTCTTGGCTTTGAGCCCTGAACCCAGCTTCTGGTCCTCTGGCCACCTTCTGAACACAGCCCTGGATGAGCTTCAGAACCGAGCCCCTGGGCCAAGATGGGCCTAGCCCCTGCCAGCCGCCCTGCCTTGGGCCCACGCGCTTCCAGGAAAGGAACCTGCTTTTCTCTTCACCGTAGTGTGAAGCCTCAGAGAACAGCGCAGCCCCAGGTGTGAGGTTCCCTCTCAGCCGCGTAGCCTTCCCGGAGGTGCCTGGCCGCGCCGCCCCTGGGTGACCACACTGCCAGACCCTTTTCAAGCCAGTGATTTTCCCAGGGTGCACCATGCTCTCTGCAGAGCCGTGGGGTGTGGGGGCGGCAGTTGTGAGCCCTGTACCCCGTCTGGCAGCCTGCCAGGCCTGTGGCCTGTGTCCATGATAATAATCTGCCTTCAGGTTGGGCGTGGTGGCACAGGCCTGTGATCCTGGCACCTGGGGAGACTGAGGCAGGGGGTGTGGGCAGTTCAAGCTCAGCCAGATCAACCTAGCGAGATCCTGCCTCAGAATAATGAAGAGGAGGGGGTGTAGCTCAGCATGAGGGCCTGAGTCGCATTCCCAGTATGGCAGAGCAAGCGGCAAGGAAGCCAGGCAACAGCGACAGCT
Source organism: Myocastor coypus (assembly GCA_004027025.1). Taxonomy (NCBI): domain Eukaryota; kingdom Metazoa; phylum Chordata; class Mammalia; order Rodentia; family Myocastoridae; genus Myocastor; species Myocastor coypus. The sequence goes on along the minus strand of PVJA010035523.1, from coordinate 5,232 downwards.
CGTGGGCCTGGGGAGATAGCTCCACGGCACAAGTGCCTGCCTGGCAAGTGCGAGGTTGTGAGTTTGAACCCAGGTCCCACCAGGAAAAAAAAAAAAAAAAGAGGGACAGCTCATGGCTGCTCTGAGGAGGGGGCGTGGCTAGGGAGGGGCAGGGCTCTGTCCTCTGTGCCCTTGGGGTGACTGGGAGCAGGGGCTCTGTGCATGCCTGGTGGCCGGCTGTGACTCAGGGGCTTCAAAGTCAGAGATGTTCGTTTTGTCAGTTTTGGAGTTCACAGTCTGAGACCCAGACCTTGGCTAGCCTGAATTCCCTCCGAGCTCTAGAGAGGCTGCTTCCTGTCTTCAACTGGGGCTGGGGTCCCTTGGCTTGTGACCCCTCACCTGGATCTCTATCATCACTGCAACTCTCCCCCTCCCACCCCCTCTTCCACACTGAGGGTGGAACCCAAGGCCTTTGCACTGAGCCATACCCCCAGTCTTTTGCATGGTTTATTTGGGGACAGGGTGTGGCTAAGTCTCCCAGGTTGGTCTTGAACTTGGAATCTTCCTGCCTCAGCCTCCAAGAGTGCAGAGATGACAGACTGGCTTCAGGGCCAACCCCTGTGCAGGGCACTCTCAGAAGACAAGGTCTTGGTGCGCTCAGGCTGCTGGGATCGTTACATCCAGGGCAGTCACAAGGGGTGAGGGCTTCGCAGATTGAGGGCCACAGTTCAGGCTGCAGTAGTCCCCTTCTGAGGTTCTGGGTGGATATGGCTGGGGGCCGCCATTGGGCCCTGGGCAGGGGAGGTGGATCTTGACCTTGGTAGGTGAGTGGGAGGCCCTGGGTAAAGGCCCAGAGCACCCTGCCAGCTTTTGCAGGTGTCACCCAAGAAGCTCAGGCCAGAGAGGTCCCCAAGCCACAGACTCAGCCTGGAGCAGAGCCAGGGTCCAGCCCAGCAGTGTAGAGCTCGGCCATGTGTCCTGAGAAGCCCCTGTGGCTGGCTCAGCCCTGACTCTCCTTTGCCATCTTCTGTCCCCAGAACCCTGGGTTTCTCTGTCTCTGAAGGACAGGGCTCACCACCTTGCCTCACCCCTGAATTGGGGCTTGTCCTGAACTCCCCATCCCTACCCTAAGCCACTAAGTTCCCCAATAACTTGGGCTGAAGCTTGCAGTCCTCCTGCCTCAGCCTCCCAGAGTGCTGTGACGACAGGTGTGCACCACAGCATTCAGCCTTGAGGGTTCTTAATCTGAGGGATGGATGGGACCCTGGACTCAAAGCCTGGGCTCTCTCTGTGGGCCTCCCCAGATGGTGTCACTCTCTCCTGGGCTGTAGTTGTCAACTTGGGCCATACTGGCATTAGAGCACACACACTTGGGGTCACAAATGACTCACACTGAGGAGCCCCTGGCGCAGAAGCCAGGGATGCTACTCGCACCCCGTGACTGCCCAGGCCTGGGCCTGCGCATGCCATGGGGGGAGGCACCACGGTGTACCTTGGGACTTGGCTTCCTGGGCTTGAGCAGGGCGGGCGCGTTGGGCGGGCGCGTCTTCCTGCAGCTCTGCCACCCCGGCCTCGAGTCCCTGCTGCCTCTCCTGGCCTCTCTGCCTCACAGTCTCCTCAGTGCTGTCCCACATGCGCGGGGAGGGGACACCAGCCCTGGCTGTTCCCAGAGGCGGTGTGGACCCCAGGTTAAGTGCACCCCGGTGCCACAGGGCCCGCCCTCTACAGCTGTCCCAGGACTGCGCACAACTGCTCCTCCGTGGGGCCCTGTGTGAGCAGTGCCTTCACTCTGGGGTGGTGGCTCTGATGGCCCAGTCCTCCCCTGCTGCTCACCCTTGAGCCCTGTGATTTGGTCTGTTTCACAGGGTTATGGTGATTGCATGCCTATGTGTGTGTCTTTGCTCTGTCCCCAGCTAGTGACCCCCCCATCCCTGGACACTGTCCCCATCAGGGATTGCCCAGCTTTGTCCCTAAAGGTCCAGGGTGGTCCCTAGTGCTCACTTTAAGGGCCAGAAACAGCCCTTTGCCACTATCAGGTCAGCCATGTGAGAACAAAAACAGCTGAGGGGCACAGTGCCTGCTGACCCCCACCCCCCAAAAAACAGCTGAAGATATGTGGCTGCAGTGGGGCGTGGCCATCCGGGGGCGTGGTCATCCAGGGGGCGTGCCCCTCAGGGGCGTGACCATGTGCCAGTAAAACTTTGTTGGTACAAACAGGAGGTCTACGGCCAGGGGTTTCTGACCCCTATTTCAGAAGGTTCCGGCTCCCATCCCAGTGCCACCCACGCACACCTGTCATCCCAGCAACCTACAAGGCTGACGCAAGAGGATCGCAAGTCCCGGCCCAGCCGTTGGGGAGGAGCTCAGTGCAAAGGCCCTCAGGTCAATCCCTAGCACTGCAAAATAAAAACAAAACTCAAGTCTCCCACAGAGCGACCATCTGGGTTTTGATTTGTTCCTCAGAGAAACAAATCTCTGAGGACGTTTGACCTACATTTGGACTCTATGATTTTTGTCTGATTATGGGCATGGGATATTTGGGGAACCCTGGTATCCTGTAACCCAGGGGTTCTCCGCCAGAGGGATCCTGCTCTTTAGGGTACACCGGGCCAGTCGGGGGACACATGTAGCTGTCACACTGAAGGAGCCCTGGCATGGAGTGGGTAGAGGTCAGGGACACTGCTCAGTACCCTGTAGGGCCCAGGACGCCCCCATGAGACCTGGCACCAGGGTTCAGAGACCCCAGCAGACAGGTCAGTCCAGTTATAAAAAAGAAAGAATAAAAGTAATTTGGGGGGCTACTAAAGTACTACTAAATTATTTCATTGATACAGGGTTTTCTTTGTTTGCTTTGGAACCCAAGAAGTTTGCACTAAACTACACAAACCCCAGCCCTTTTTTTAAAAAAAAAAAAAAGTTATTTTATTTATTTATTTATTTATTTATTTATTATTTAATAAATTTAAGGCAGAGTTTATAGGGCATACAGGGTCTCACTACGTAGATCAGACTCCTAGTAATTCTTCTATCTTTAGTCTCACAAGTTCTGGTATTACAGGCACACACACACAGTGGGCGGGCATGGCATGCTGGGGACTGAACCCCAGCCAATGAGCTCTCAAAAAACCTTTTTTTGTCTTTTTGAGACAGGGTCTTGCTATGCAGTTCAGGCTGGTCTTGAACTCACATTGATCTGGCTTCTCTCAAAAAACTTTCTTCTTGGCGGGACCTGGGTTCCTGCTCTGGGTTTCTCTCCTGGGTTCGAACTGACGACCTTGCACTTGCCCCTTGTGCCACGGAACTATCTCCCCAATACCTCAAAAAAAAAAAAACAACCTTAAAAAAAGTTAAGACAGGGTTTCACTAAGTTATTAAGTTGCTAAGTTTTCCAGCTAGCCAGGGTCTTGAGATCCTCCTGCCTTAGCCTCTCAGAGTGCTGAGCTGGCAGATGTGCACCACCGCACCACCCAGAAGGAGGTTGGCTGGGCCCTCCGTGCCCACCTGCACCCCAGCCTTGCGACACACCAACCCTGGGCCCATCCTCTCTCCGTTTCTGCAGCGCGTAGCCGCCAGGGGGCAGCACATCCCGCCTGTCTGCTTGGTCCTCACGGCGTCGGGACCAGAGGTCTAGACGCTGGCCAGGCGGAATTCCTGTCCCCTGAAGTCAGCCCGCGCGCAGACACTCGCCATCCGCGCCCAGTCATCGCCGCCCACCTCGCGCTTCTGAGCCTGTCTCGCCAGGCTGTTGGGTGAGGGTCGAGGTGGGGGAGACTGGCTGCCCGTGCACCCTGGGGACTCCTGGCTGCCCGGAAGGCGGATCTGGTTGCGCAGCCGGCAGCCTCTTCCCGCCCGTGCCAGAGGCGACTGTGTCCTGCGCATGGGGCTGGGTTCGAATTTCTCTCCTGTGTTGTCAGATGTGACCTAGAGCTACTAGGTTCAGGGTGCTGGAGACTGTTGCCCACACCCCAGCAGGGCTGCACCCAAGCCCCTTCCCCTTGCTAGCCTTTGGCAACCTTTACAGACAGTTTTTCCCCCTCAGCACTGAAGGCTTTGCACTCAGGACTTTGCACTGAGCTCCCTCCCTAGACCATTTTTGGTTAATTGACGATTGATTGATTGATTGATTGATTGATTGATTGAGATGGTCTTACCACGTTGCCTAGGCTGGGCTGCAACTTGCAATGCTCCTGCCTCAGCCTCCCAGAGTGCTGGGGTGACAGGCATGCACCATCGTGGCCCAACGAGACTTTTGACTTGTCTGCAGTAGCCTGCTGGAGGTCATCTTCTGAGGTCAGGACTTTCACATATAAATCTGGGAGTACAAATCAGCAATCTACACAGCAGAGTTTGGCCTGGAGCCCTGCAGGGCCCCTGCTGGGAAGCACTAGCTTGGTGCTCTTTCCTGCCCTGCTTTCTGGGAGCCCTCATCCTGCCCAGCTCCAGAAGGAGGAGCCCACAGGGGCGGCCCAGGACACAGCGCTGCTGGCTGCTCTGGGCCTGAGGCCAGATGGGGCCAGGGAAGGTCCCCGTGCCATCTGTGGAGCGCGCCTCCTCCGAGCCTATGGTGCTGGCATGGTGGGGCCCTGCTAACATGGGGCAGGGGCAGGGGCCTCCTCACCTCCCATCCCTACCCATCTTGAGGACCCCAAGGGAGCCCAGGTGTGACCTTTGCCATTTCTCTTTGCACCCAGGCTGGGGACAGAGGAAAGAGAGAGCGCTAAGGACAGAGAACAAAAGGACATGGCCAGCTGTGCACCTGCCAGGTTCCAGGAAGGGCTGCGCAAGAGCCAGCGTGCAGAAGCACTGAGTGTGGTCTGGGAGAATATGGGGTGACAGAGGTGGGGGCGGGACCTCCTGACAGGAGCCAGGGCTTGAAACAGCTCTGGAGGAAATAATAGCCAGACACGCCCACAGCAGACCCCAGCCCTCCGCGGCCGGCGGGGGAGGAGCCCCTGCCCCCGTGGCTATGGCATGAGATGGGCCCAAAGTCCCAGCCCTGGAGAGGAGCAAGGCGGTGACACTCTCCACGGGGTGGAGGGGCCTTGAGGACGCTGTGCTCAGTGAGGGACACAGGACACACATTGTGGGCTCCATGGATGGGAAAAGCTGGGGACAGGTGACAGGAAGTGGACTTAGGGATGCCAGGGCTGGGAGGGGACCAGTGACCACTCATGGGAACCAATGGAATGAAAACGTTGTACGAAACGGGAGTGTTCACTTTACTTTTTTTTTTTTTTTTTTTTTTTTTTTTTT
>PVJA010035522.1:0-21779 GCA_004027025.1 Myocastor coypus | reverse complement strand
AAATGCCAGGCCTTTCATTCTACCATCATCAGGTTTCTTCACAAATTTGACTCCCAGTTCTTCAAATCTTTTACAAGCGGTATATACATCAGGAACAGCGATTCCAATGTGACCGAATCCCCGAGGGTCTGAATTACCATTGTGGTAACTCTGGGCAGCATCATCTTCAGTGCCCCAGTTGTGTGTCAACTCAAGTGTACCTTTTCTGGAGAATGTCCATGCTACTTGCTCATTTTTATCTTTGGGGATATCATTTTTATCCTCATAAGCCAAGAAATAGAGTGAAAATTTCGCATTAGGAAAATCAAATTTTTGGAGCAGCGTCATTCCAAGAACTCGAGTATAAAAATCCAGTGATTTCTTAGGATCCTTAACTCGTAGCATAGTCTGCTGCAACAAAAAATCCTTGGTACTGGGGTCTGCGTCGGAGCAACAACCGTATGCAGCTTCGTCAGTAAGGCCGCCGCTCGCGGGCTGAGTTTCAGTCATGGCCACAGCGAAGTATCAGGGACAGAAGACAGAGCTGCACTCACACCTATTTTTCTTTTATAGTTATTGTCAGAATAGATGACAACATAGCAGTTTCAATTACTCAAATGATCATGGCTAGTGGGACGTTTTCATTTGAGATAATTAGGAGATCAGGTTGGAATGTTTACAAAAAATAACCAATGTTGATTCATTAAATGATTTATTCTCTAGTTCAGTTATTCATGTACTCATCATCTGATATATAGATAGAAAAACAGGTAATACTTCCCCATAGAGCAAGTATTCTTATAATACAAATGAATGATAACTTACTTTGTTTATTTATTTTTGAGGTACTGGGGACTAAATTTGAGACCTTTGCAGTGAACTGCATCCCCCTCTCTATAAAATCTATTTTAAAAATTCATTTTCATGAGAAAAAAGCTAAAAGGGCAATAAAACAGTTTCAAAACAAGTTAGTAGGGCAGTCACAATAATTAATACATTGCATATTATTGTCTTCATAGTACTTACTCAGAGGACAAGATACAGATATAATATCTTGTCTGAGCAATATTAGTATAAACATTTCTTCTCAATAAACTAAGAGATAGTAACTGTATATCTATCCTAATTACCTAGTGTATATGTATACATGTTTTATTTTTTTCACAACAAAATGGTTCTTTATACTTTTCCAAAGTTAGTAATGTGTGACACAATGTTGTCTTGTGACTAATAGCTGACTTTAACCAGACAAAATGCTTATCTCAGGACTGAGGTAGCTTGTTTGTTTAGGAAATGAGGCCTAGTCCCATCTACACACATTTGATAGAATTCCTAGCCTCTGTAGCTCCCAACATATCCCCCTTTCTTGTTTTGTTTTCTCAGAGATGGGTGTTCCATTGTAGTTAAAGATGTATTTGGAGAAGTCTTTAAGGGACATTTTCATACTTGATGCCAGTCCAAAGGTTGTAGGTACTTGAATTCAACAAAATAAGTCAGTATAGTCCAATAGTCCACACTATCAGTTAGTGGGTTATCAGCAGAACTGACAATTGTCAGAAGTTATTGACTTGAGCCTTTTACAGCTCAGCATATTAATATAGCTTGACTTTTTATATCTCGTGGTTACACTTTTCTCCTGGATGGTTAAGATCAAGTTAAATCAAGACCTATATAACAAAAATGTAACTTTTGCTATCTAACAAGTTCAGTCAAATCCCCTTAGGATTTGCCCTGGAACCATATGCAGTACCTTGTAGATGTTATGCCAATGTCAGCCATCTGGATGAGTCACGGTCATTGCTTAAACCAGCTTGTTCTCTGTGAATGCCTGAGAGAAATTTTTCTCTTTAGATGACACTCCTTACACACACTATACATTGTCAAACCCTTTCCTCTGTGGTCTCATAATCTCCTTGATCAGAAAATTTGGGACACCACTTTGTTATGTGTAAATGTCATCTTTTTTCCCTAGTGTAAGAACTCAGAAGAAGAAATAGAAATGAAAGGTACAACAAAGTTATATGGAAAGAGAGAACTTAAGGATTAAATAACTAAGAGAGAGAAAGGAGAAAAGTCAGGATATATGGTAGGGGCAAAATTATACATTTATATAAACAAGATGGTTAAGGCAGTGGTCCTAAGAATTTTCATCAGATTTTTGAAAATATCAGGTAATGGGTAGAACTTTCACCCTAACTATATGTTGATATCTGTGAACTAAATGATTACATTGAGGACAGCAATGTGTAATACTAAAATCATGCTTGAAATACTTGTCAGTTTGGTCTTCTAAATGCGTACTTCTTCTAATTTCATATCAATTATTTCTATACTCTTTTTAAAGTAAATGTTTGTAAATAAAAGGTAGTAAAAGAGAATGAGAGATAAGAAAAAAAGTCATAGGTTTGCCCTGCTATAATGTTGTATATAGTTTGATTTCTAAATTTTTTTATTTCTAAATTTTTAAGTAAGAAAGTGTAATATTTTCTTTAACATTCTGTAAAGATTTAAATTTGAGAATATCCATGGTTGTTGGAAAATAACAGTTCCATTTTATGTCTAAGGTGTATGATATTTAGACAGATAGTGATGTTAAGTTTAACTGCCTCTGTTACAGTATAATGATATCATTAAGCTTCTCTTCTGGATGTTTATTTTTTATTTATTTATTTTTTTAATTTTAATTTTTTTATTGTTTCAGAACTTTTTGTTCATTTGTTTATTTATTTATTTATTTATTTATTTTTATGGACGGCTCAGCCTGCCCTGAGGGCAGGGCTGGCACAGCATGTGGTGCCGGGGATCGAACTGTGGTCCCTGCAGCCACCTAAGCTTTCCTAAGCAAGCGCTTTAGACCACTGAGCCATCCTGCCGGGCCCCTCTTCTAGATGTTTAAAAACTAAAGTTTGCAAACAAAAAATTAGAGAGATACATGGACTAAAAGAATAGCCAATATTTGGCCCTAGCCCTTCAAGTTCACTGAGGACTCAGGACATATTTTTTTTTGAAATAGGGTCTTGCTAAGCTGCTAAGTTGGCCAGGCGTGGCTCAAATGTGGCCCACTCCTACCTTAGCCTCCATAATTTACTTTAACATATATGTAAAGTATAATTTATTTTAGTAATAAGAAGAGGTTTATATATGTGGTATAGAGGAAGGAGGGTCTAATTCTGGAGAAAAGATTTGGTTGTGGAATAAGTATGAACATCGAGTGAGTATTGGACATTGAATCAAAGATGAACATTGAATTAAAGATGAGAGACACCAAGTAGTTACAAGACAAGTTCTAAAAGGTGATATACTTTCTGATAATGAAATTTGCTTCTTTCCAGTTATCAGTTGAAAGCCACTAGATAACTTTAACTACGAAAGAGAAGTCAAATTTACATTTTGGAAAGACATTTGGCAATGATGTAAGGGGATGCACTGGAAGCCAGAGGCAGTACTATGTACATGCCAATAAGAATCTAATAACCATGTTTTAAATATTTCCTGGAGGTTAACAGAATTGTGTTTTTTATTGTAATAATTTTTTATTTGAACATTCACTATATATTTTGATTACCATTTTGCATGTTGGGAAAATGAATAGGTAGAAGAATAAGGTTCCCTTTGGACGCTTGAGGTTGTGACCTCCTGATAGACAGGTAGGCTACTAGATATCCTTGGAAAAGGAAACAAAATGACTCTGGCAAGGAGAAATGTTTGGAAATCAAGAAATAAAACCAGAGTTGTTTATAGAGCTCTCTCAACTGTTTTTGTCTTCATGCTTTTCATATGTGTAACACTCTGATCTAATGATATTCATTACAAAATGGGAAAAGGAAGAGGCTTCTCTAAGCTTCATTAAGAATCATTAGATGATGGAGTGTAAAGTCCTATATTAATGGAGTCAGAAGGCAAATGTACCAGAAGCTAAGGAAAGGAGATTTTCTAGGAAAACGAATGTTACTTGAGACTATAATATTAAATGAAGTAAGTCAGACACACAAGAATAAATATCATATGTTTTCTCTTATATGAGAAGCAAAAATATAAAGAAAGAGCAAAATAAAAGATAATAGGAAGTAATGTGATAGGTCTTTCTCAGATAGTAAGGGATCAAAAAATGGGAGAGAGAAGGGAGTGATAGAAGAGGCAAATAAAGAATGAATTAATACGGATTACGTAGATTTATCAACTCCCTACGAAGAATGTAAATTTTATGTACTGGAAGTATGAACTAATAGAGTATAAATAAAGAAGAATGCCAAACTCAATCACTCAAGGGAATAGGTTGGTTTACTGAAAAACTAGTAAGAACATAGAGGGGAAATGCTTAACATTGGCCTTGGCAGTAATTTCCTTTAAAAACAGAAGGAATAAAAATAAAAATAGACAAGTAGGACTACAAAAAACTAAGGTGCTTTAGACAGTGCAAATGACACTATCATTAGAGTGAAAAGGTGACCTAACTAATGGAAGAAAACACAATCTATCTGATACAGAGTTAATTTCCAGAATATATGAGCGATTTGTAAACCTTAATAGCAAAAAGCCAATGAATCTAGTTTCCATTATTGACAAGCAGATGTATACTAACAATTTAGTGGATGAATCCAATGTAACATATTTTTAATCCCAGCATAGCTGCCTAGATCAATGATGGTGGGCCTTTTAGAACTTTCAATGATTCCAACAGCCCATTGTGGCACACATACCATAGGATGGCCACCACTGTTCTAGATCCAGGTACCTTTGAAATGCCCTACCTATGAATTCAGGAGGCGTCGCAAAGACATGGAGATACAAGCTATAACAGCAATAAAATATACCCAGAAGTTTTAACTCCCATAAATCCAATTGAGTTGTTATAGAGGGCGATAATAGGAAAAGACATCATGCAGTTATTTGAAAGCATGATAGAAGAAATAAAAAAATTATCAAAGAAGTGCTGGAGTAGGAAAACACGGAACGTAGACAAATAATGGAAATAATAAACGAGAGAGTGAGGGAAGATTCAGAGAACACTAATAAAATAGCTACGTGGTAGCCTCTTTAACAAGTGGTGCTGAGAAACTGACCATTCACATACAGGAGGTGGAAGCTAGGTCCATATCTTTCACCATGAAAACTAAAATAAAAATACGCTTAAATACAAATATTAAAATAGGAACAGTTAACCTGATGAAAGACAAAATTGGTAAAACTCTGAAATTTATAGGCATAGTCACACCTTTTATGAACAGGACCACACTAGCCCAAGAAATAATATCAAGAATCAGCAAGTGGGATCATATCAAATGAGAAAGCTATTCCAGTTATAGGAAACCACCAACGGAGTGAAGAGACAACCTACATACTGGGGAGAAAACTTTTTCAGCTCTTCCTAAGACAAAATGCTAATATCTAGAATATATAAATATTTTAAAAAGTTAGACCTTTAAAATGAAAGAACTCCTTAAAAACAGGTGAATATACACTTCTCTGAAAAACTACAAATGGTCAATAAGTACATGAAAAAGTGTTCAACATTGCTGTCCATTTAAGAAATGCAAATTCAAACAACACTGATATTCCATTCACTTCAGAAAGACTGGGTATCATCAAGAAATCAAATAATAATAAATTCTGTTGAGGCTTCACTTATAAAGGAAGCCTATTGACTGGGGCCTATTATTACAACCATTTTGGAAATCACTCTGGAGTTTTCTCCAAAATCTGAAACTAGAAATTCTATTAGGTTCTGCTATTCTACTTCTAGGTATCTTCCTGAAAAGGTTATAGGCATCATAATACAGTTATACATGCATATCCTTCTTCATAGGAGTAAAATTCAAAATCATTACATCTCATGAGGGGATTATAGGCCCATCAACAAATGAATAGTCCAAGAAAATGTGGCCTTTATACACACTGTAATACTAGTCTGGCATAAGTAATGGTAAACTTGAATCATTTGTAGGAAAATGAATGTACCTTGTTAAGCAAAATAAATCAGACATGCAAGATTAACCTTAACATGGCTTCTGATATCTGAGAAACCTAAATATAGATAAAACTCAAAGTAAAAGATAGATTATAGAGGGTAGTGAAATGGATATTTAGTAAATGGGAAAGGAATCAAAAGACAGAGGGAGGGGGTGAGTGAGTGATGAGAAATGAGATTTTAAGAAAAAAAAACAGGATATGTGATGTGTTCTGTACTTGTACTGAGTCACTGAGGAACATGTTCATGATGTAGTACACACACACACACACACACACACACACACACACACACACACACGTCCAAGGCAGACGGACAGATGGATAGAACACAGGAGAAGTTATAATAATCAATTAAGATATGTCAGGTATATGTACCAACTCGCCACAATGAATGTAATTATGTACAGTTAACATGCACTATAAAAAAAAAAGAACATGAATGACTCTGAAGTCAGACATAATTGACAAAGGCCTACAAACGTTGAAATGAGTATCATGAACTATTTTGTTGAAACCTTACGTATTTCATAGGCTTATCTTCACTTTAACTTGGAGCTACATTTACTATTGTTAATATTTGCAAGAAGCACTTTTAACATGTATGTAAAACTATTTACTTTAGAATTTACATTGTTTCTTTTATATTGATTTTTTTATTTTGGTAAAAATAGGAATGCAAAGCCTGCTTTTGTAGAAACAGAAGGATACTCTGGAACTACTAAGAATAGTATTTCAGGTCCAAGTACAGACATAATAGCAAAGTTTTTGTGTGCCTACACTGTGCCTAACTTTTGGTAGATCAAATTTGCAAAATTCTCTACATGAAAGCTTGAGAGTGTGACAACCAGACTCTCTGCTGTTCCTAATTTAATGTTGCCAATCACATGTATTGATATCTCTAGCAATAGGGATGCTAAGCTATGCTATGCATGGATCAGCAGGGAGAAAGAAAGTAGTTTACCTCTGAAGGGTGTCACAGTTTCTCAGTTACACTTCTGCCATCATTGGACAAATACGTGACACCCAAAATGAAGAAAGGAAAGGTTATTTTAGCTCACAGTTACTGGAGGTTTCAGTCCATACTCAGTTGGGTCTAACGCAGAATGACACATGACAGAGAGGAACAGTTCATAGCCCTATGAATTAAATAATTCATAGTTTTCCCTTACATGAGAAAACCAAAATGTAAACAAGGAAGAAAATAAAAGCTAGATAATAGGAAGTATGGTGATACAGCTTTCTTTTCTTTTTAAAATATTTTTTATTGTTTAAATTCATAGGGCAGATTTATCTCACTTAGCACTATGGAGCCAGGAAGAAAGGGAGAGGAAGGGGCACGAGAGAGAATTGGTATGTATTATGCACATGTTCCAACTACTTATGATGGATGTAATCATTATGCTATGCAAACATGGGCTCATCTTTTTTATTTTAAGGAGAGGAAACTAATAAAAATAATGATAGAGTATTTCAAATCAACATAGGTAATTTGGGTAATTTTGTTTAGTGAAATTCTGTATCATTTCAAATCAAGATAGGTAATTTAGGGTGATTTTGGTAATTTAAGTAATTTTGTTTAGTGAAATTTTGTGTCATTTCTAATTTTTTTTTACTATTTGGTATTCTCTTTAAGAATAAAAACAGATAGGTAATTAACAATGAATAACATTGCATATAGCCATCTTCATTGTAGCTGTTCACATTACAAGACATAGATGTGAAAAATTGGCCATATAATGTAAGCACAACCATACTTTTCAGTGAACCTATGCAAATTCGTAGCATAATTATCTAAGCTATGTATGTATGTATGTATGTATGTATGTATGTATGTATCTATCTATCTATCTATCTATCTATCTATGTATCTTCTTTTCTCTTCCCTCTCTCCTTTTTCCTATCCCAGTTTTTGTTTCTTGAGCAGCTTCTCTCCCTTTCACAATATCTATTGCACATTGGGATTATTTACTCTTTCAGGGTCTTACATTAAAGAGACAATACAATTTCACAATGCCAATCTGATTTATTTCACTTATAATATGGTCTTTAGTTGCATCCATTTACCAGTGAAAACCTCAAGTTTATGCTTTTATTTTTTTAAAGATTTATTTATTTGGTACAGAGTTTTGTTATGCAGATCAGACTCATAGTGATCCTCCTGTCTTAGCATCCCTAGACCTGGCACTACAGGCATACAACACCATGCCCATTTTGCGCGGTCAGAATTGCTTGGAGCCATCACAGTATATGGTACAAGGGATCAAACCTGTGTCCTTGCACTTTTCAGGCAGGTGTGTAGACCATGGAGCTATCTCTCCAGCCCAAGTTCCTCTCTTATGGCTGAGTAGTACTTCATTGTATAAAAACACTACATCTTTTGTATATGGCCCTTGGTTGATGGGAATTTTGGTTTGTTTGTAAAATTTAGCTTTTACAATTTATGGTACAACAAATATGCGTGCAGATATATCAGTGTGATATAATGCTTTCAATTCTTCTGGGAAAATTCATAGAAGAACAGAAACTGTGTGGAATGGGAACTATAATCCTACATTTTCGAGGAATCGCCACACTGATTTCCATAGTAGTTGCATCAGTGTACACTCCCACCAACAGTGGAGAAGGGCTCCTTCTTCCCTGCATCCTTGCCAGAATTTGTTCTTGGTTGACTTTCTTGATGATAGCCATTCTTTCTGGGGTGAGGTTGGATTACAGTGTTGTTTTAAATTGCATTCGTTGCAGTGCAAGCAGGTGTGCAATTTTCTTGGTGCCGTTTGAGAATTTTGGCAGACTCTGGGGAAACTGTAGCACTTTGGTGAGCTCTGATCTTCTTTAACCCCAAGTTCACAGGTGTGAAGCTTCTGCTGGTGCCAGTCCAATCATTTAAGAAGTTAGGAATCTCTGAGTGGCCTGTGGAAGTCAGGAGAGCTGCAGTTAGTGGGCCCAGTGTAAGCAGGTGTGGAGCTTTCCTAGGGACATTTGAGAACTTTGAATGACTCTGGGCAACTGGCGGAACTCTATCTTGTTCAATACTGGGAACTTCAATAATGCCAAAATGCAGGAGCAAAGGTCAGTGCTAATCCTCTAACCCACCAAGGGCAAATCTAGAAGACAAAGACACACAAGAACCTGGAAATCACACACCTGAAATCTCTGAAATAATAGCAACTGAAATAAAGAAGTCCATCAGGGAACAGAAGAAATAAGATCAGCAACAATCTCTCTGGGCAAAGAAGAAATGAATACAACTGTGAAAAATTGCTCAGCACAGCTAGAGAAGACATAGATAAAAAATAGAAGAGAAGGACCCAGCAACCAGGCATGGAGTGTGAGGGAGACTGCTCAGAACCTGCCAGAAACTCATTCAAACTAATAACAAGGCTTGATATATGAGTGAAATCCATCACACGGGAACAGTGTAGAAAACTGCAGTGGAACTCCCTGCAGAGAGGCTAGAGACAAGATCTATCCAGCTGATCCAGGAGCAGAACATCTTGCCAGAGTAGCACAGCTGGTTCACCTTCAAGGGCTGCAGCAGGAAGAAATGCAGCACAGTAGCCAGACCAAAGGCACATCCACCTGAACGAGATTGAATTTGGTAGATCCAGATCTGTTCCTAAGATAAGAACTCTACCAAAGCTTTACCGCAGTGGTCAGAAGGCAGGGCTACACAAAATGACAAAGAGGAGGAGCAAAATGTGCTCTCAGGCCCTGAGCCCACCCAGAACAAATGGAGGAGACAATAGCATAGAAAAAATTGGAAATCACACACTTGAAATCTCTGAAATAATAGCATCTGAAGTAAAGAAACAACTGAAGAATAATATAGAGGAAATCAGATCAGAAATAATTTCTGAAGTAAAAAAGGAAATGAAAATTATAATGAAAGAATTACTAAATGCTTCCAAAGAAGACACTGACAAAAAGTGGAGGAGAATAGAAAACTGATGGAATCCTTGAATGGGCAATATAGGAAAGTAATAGAATGCATGAAGCAGATTCAATGTGCTATACAGGAAATTAAAACTTCAACCACAAGGTAGCAAAACCATTTCAGCGAAAGTGAAAATAGACTTTCAGACCTTGCAAACAACATTGTAGCTAGTGAAAAGGTAAGAAAATATCTCTTAAAAATAACTTGCATGCAGAAAAAATAATTCGACATCTGTAAGGCGATGCAAAGATGAACAACATAAGACTAACAGGATTCAATGAGAAAGAAGGAGTCAACAAAAATAATATAAAAAGAATATGGGCAGAAGTAATAGCAGACAACTTCCCAAATATGGGGAAGCAATTTGACATTAGACAACTGAAGCATATGGAACTCCAAATAACATCAACCCAACTAAAACCACACCCAGACATATAATAATCAAGATCCCAGAAATTCAGCCCAGGAACAGTATACTAAAAGCTGTTAGAGAAAAGAAGTAGATCACATTTAAAGGAAAATCCATTAGAGTAACAGAAGGTTTGTATCCATAAACCACCAAGTCAAGAAAAGCTTGGAACAAAATACTTCAAATGTTGCAAGAAAACAAATTCTAACCCAAGCTGATATATCCTGCCAAACTCTCAAGTTTAATGCAGAAGTGAACTACTTCTAGGAAAAAGAACAATTGAAGAATTACATGGCAATGAAGCCAACCCTACACAGACTACTAAAGGATATTCTAGAGTGTGATCAAAATGACCACAACTCCATGAATGAGAACAGAAAGAATCCACCAAATATGGCAAACAAACAGGAGAAAAAGATATACAGCAGCAGTCTTTCAACTATTCTTTTGTATACATACAGTAGCAAAATATTTCCATCAGCATAGTCTACGAATGGACTTCTTGTGCACCCTACATGGTAGATATCAAGGAAATAGCATTAGCTGAGTCCCATAAGTTACACCTGGCCCTCAGTAAGCATCATGGACACTGTCCATGTACACAAAATATTAGAACTTTGTGTGATATCCTATGCCCAAACTGTTAGAAGTTCTGGCCATATATTTGCCATTCCAGTAGCTAAGTCATGTTTTATTCTTAGTAATTCTTTACTACCATGGAAGATTTTTCTTAGTTGAATATATATATTTGTTGTAATATATTTTGCACATATTAACCTATTTTTGTATATATTTTGTATATATTAACCTATTCAAACACTATACAAGTACTGTGAATTGATTCATACATATGATACACAACATTTTGCCCTCTAAGTTAGACTCATAATTTGATTTGAATGTTGGAATATTGTTTTGAAATATTTAATTTAATTTTTAGTTAATTAATATTTAATATTTTTCTGAATATTGTTTAACTATAATTTTTGTTTTATGATTCATACTATATATCTTTGACTTGCAATCTTCTTATAAGACATGGTATGATATTTTCTCCTAGTATTAGAAACTTTAAGAAGAAAAATAGAAAAAAGTATATATATGTATACACAAGAGAGGTAGGATAGATATACAGCTACTTTTTCTTAGCTCATTGAGAATAAAAGTTTATACCAATATTGTTTAGACAAGATATCAGGTCTGCATCTTGTCCTCTGAGTAACTACTATGAAAACAACAATACGCATGGCATTAATTGTTGAAACCATTCTACTAACTTGTATTGAAATTGTTTCATTGCTATTTTATTTTTTCTCACTAAAATGAATAAAAACTAAAGATAAATATGGAAAAGAAGAGAAAAATGATGGAAACATTGAATAAACAATGTGAGAAAGAATTAGAATGCATGAAACAGATTCAAACAGATATTCAGGATACTAGGAACTCCATTCAAAGCTGGCAAAACCGCTTGAATGGAGCTGAAGATAGACTTTCAGGCCTGAAAGACTGTGGTGCAGCTAATGACCATGAAAGGAAAGATCTCTTAAAACTAACACAAAACCAAGAAATAATGATTCAGCACCTACAAGGTGTTGTAAAAAAATAATATAAGCGTAATAGCTGTCAATGAAGCAGTGGAAGACAGCAAAAATTACATAGACTATTTGCAGAAGTACTAGCAGAAAATTTTCAAACATGAAAAAAAACTTATACAGAAAAAGAAGACATATAGAAGTCCACATGGCCATAATCACAATAAAACTACCCCTGGATGCATAATTATCAAGATCTCAGAAATTCAGCAAAAGAATAGAATAGTAGAAGCTGCTAGAGGGAAGAAATAGATCATCTACAATGGAAAGTCCATCAGAAACACCAGGTTTCTACACATAAAACTCCAAATAAAGAAGAGGTGAGAGTGAAATATTTGACGTTCTGAAAGAAAATAACTTTTGGATTGAGGTACCTCACAAAATCTTAAATTCAATGATGAAATAAGATCTGTCCATGAACGAGAACTCCTGATGCAATTCATGGCACCAAACCAATGCTACAAAGAGTACTGGCAGATATTCTAGAAAGAGAAAGTAATAACCACAGCTTCAAGAACAACAGAAAAGAACCACCAAGCAGAGCTAATAATTAAAAAGAGGGGAAAAGTACAGAATCTATACTGGGAAAATAACATGACAAAGATAATCCAATATGTATCTGTTATAACCTTCCATGTAAATGGCCTCCATTCAGCAATCAAAGAAAGAGACTAGCAGAGTAGATTCAGCAAAAAATCCAACAATATGCTTCATGTAAAAAACATTTAACTCAAAATGAAATTCACAGACTAAAAGGAAGAAGATGGAAAACAATCCTCTATGCCACAGGAAATCAGAAAAAAAGCTGGCAGCTGGAAATATCAACTTCAAACCAAAAATCATGCAGAGAGATAAAGAAGGTCACAACATACTTGTTAAGGAAAAACTGAAAGAGGAAGTTATAACAATAATAAATATGTACACACCCAATGTACGAGCACACTCCTACATAAATCAGATTTTAACAGATGAAAGATCAAATGAGGAATAACACAATAGTAATGGGAGACTTTAGCATGCTACTGTCAGAAAGAGATTGATAAACTAGGGAAAAATCAGCAAAAAAAAAATGTAGAGCTAAAACCAAACTTGTAGCTGGGCATGGTCGCGCACGCCTATAATCCCAGCACTCGGGAGGCTGAGGTAGGAGGATCAGCGCAAGTTCGAGACCAGCCTGCGCTACCAAAGTGAGCTTAAGGCCAGCCTGAACTGCACGGGGAGACCCTGTCTCAAAAAGACAAATGAATAAATAAATAAATAAATAAATAAATATATAAAACCAAACTTGTGAAGAAATGAGTTGGGAGATCTTTACAGAGTGTTTAAGCCAGCAATGACAGAACACACATTGTTTTCTGATGTACATGGAAAATTCTCCAGGATAGAAGATGTGCTAACACACAGAGCAATGTTAAGTAAATGCAAAGGAATTGAAATTATCCCATATATGCTATCTTCTCACAATGCAATAAAACTGGAAATTATTGACAAAAGAAACAGCAAAAACACCACAAATACATGGAAATTAAATAACAACCTACTAAGTAACAATCGGTCATAGATAAAATTAAAAGAGACATTAAAAATATTTACAATCAAATGAAAATCAAAATAGAACTTACCAAAACCTGCGCGACGCAAGGAAAGCTGTCTTCAGAGCAAAATTTATAGCAAGAAATTTTGCATATTAGGAAAACAGAGCAAGCCCAAATAAATGATCTTATGCTGCACCTCAATTTCATAGAAAAAGAAGAGCAAAGCAAGCCCAAAACCCAAAGAAGGTGTGAATTTATAAAGATTAGAGGAGACATTCATACATTGCAGATGAAGAAAATAATACAAAGAATACATGACTCAAAGAGTTAGCTCTTTGAAAAAATAAAAAAGTTGATAAACCCCTAAGCAATCTAATTAAAAACAGGAAAGAAAAAGCAACCCAACTTCATGCAATAATGAATGAAAATAGTGAAATCACTTCAGACCCTAGAGAAATTCAGAAGATCATCAATACTTACTTCTAAAGTCTTTACACTCAAGGATGGAAGTCACAGAGTAAATGCAGTTTCCTAGATACATATGGGAAATGCCAAAGCCGAGTCAAGAAGATTTACAAACTCTGTATAATCCAATAACGAGAAACGAAATTGAAAATGTAATAGAAAACCTAACAAGGAAAAGTCCAGGTCTCTATGGATTCACAACAGAATTTTACAAGAAATTTAGAGATTTAATTCCAACTTTTCTCAAACTCTTCTGTGAAATTGAAAGAGAAGTAATTCTCCAAGTTCATTCCCGGAGGCAAGTATTACTTTGATTGCAAAAACAGAAAGATCTGACTAGAACGGAGAACTGCAGGCCATTCTTTATCATGAATATAGGTGAAAAAATCCTCAATAAAATACTAGCAAATATAATGCAGCAAATCATCAAGATTATACATCACAGCCAAGTGGTATTTATTGCAGGAATACAGGGATGTTTCAATACATATACATACATAAATGTACACCACATCAATGGAATCAAGAACAAATACCATATGATCATCTGAATAGATGCAGAAAATGTTTTGACAAAGTCGAATGCTCATTCCTGATAATAATCCTACAAATAATTGGAATAGATGATCTATAACTCTACTTGCTAAAAGCCATCTATGGGAAACTAATAGCCAATATCATACTGAATGAGCAAAAACTGAAGGCCTTCACTTTAATATCAGGAATAAGACAAGGATATCCACTGTGTCCACTCCTACTCAATACAGTTCTATAATCATTAAGTAGATTATTAGACAAGAGAAAAATAAAATAAATAAGGATAAAAAATAATTTTAATTATCATTATTTGCAGATGAAATGATACTCTATACAGGACCTGAAAAACACCAAGAGTCTTGTAGATTTAATCACTCAATTCAATCATGTAGTGGGATACAAAGTCAACATCCCAGAATTAGTAGCATTTTTGTACACAAAGAATCAACACACTGACAGAGAAATTAGGGAACCTATTTGCAATAACATCCAAATAAATGAAATACTTATGAATCAATCTTACAAACAATAGAAAAGACTTATACAGTGAAAGTTATAATACTGTTGTAAAAGACATTGAAAAGAATTTGAAAAAAATGGAAAAATATTCCATGCTCATGGATAGGAGGAAGCAACATTGTGAAAATGGCCATATTCCCAAAATTTCTTTTACAGATTCAGTGCAATCCCAATAAAAATACCATTAGTATACCTCACAGAGATAGAGAAAACTTTGCTCAAATTCATTTGGAGCCAGAAGAGACCCAAAATATCAAACACAATCCTGGGAAACAAAGGAAAGAGAGAAGCTATCATAATCTCTCTTCTGAAATTATGCTATAAAGCTACTGTGATAAAATCAGCATGATACTGGCATACAGATCTACCAGATGATCAGTGGACCAGATGAGAAGATGCAGACACAACTGTTGACATGCTCAGCCACCTTGTTTTTGATAAAGGTGTAAAACATTTTCACTGGAAGAAAGTTAGTCTGTTTAATGAATGGTGCTGGAAATCCTGGCTTTCCAGATGCTGAAGGCTGAAATGACCTATGCCTATCATCATGCACAAAACTATAGGCAAAATGGATCAAGGATTTAAATATTAATGGAGAAACACTAAATTATCTGCAGGAAAATATAGGTAGAAATCTTAAAGACAGGGATACAAGAGTTCATGAAAAAAAGCCAATCAGCACAGCAAATACTCCAATGAACCAACAACTTTGTTCTCATCTTTATGAAATCTTTCTGCTCTTTGAAGGATATCTCCAGCAGATAGAAAGAAAACCCATCCATTTAGAAAAAATTATAGCCAAGTGTCCCTCCAGCAAAGGCCTTCTATCTAAAATATATAAAGAATAAAAAAAATCAGATGCCCCAAATTCAAAGGCCCAATCCAAAAGTGAGCATCTGTAATGAATATACACCTCTCAGAGGAAGAAATACAAATGGCACGTAAATATATGAAAAAAGTTAAACATCATTGGCCATTCAAGAAATGCAAATTTAAACCATGCTGAGGTTATATCACACTGCAGAAAGAATGGCTAACATCAAAAGTCAGCCAATAAATGTTGGAGAGGCTGGGGAGAAAATAAAATTCTGCTTTGTTGGTGGGAGTGCAGGCTGGTACAACAGCTGTGGAAATCAGGGTGGAGATTCCTTCAAAAGCTAGTACTGGAGATTCCATTCAAGCCAGCTAGTCCTCTCCTGGTTTTTTTTTTTTCCAGAAGAACTGAAAAACTTGTACCACACCAACATGTGTGTATCCATTTATAGCAGAAATGTGTGTGCATCCATGTTTATAGCTAAATCCTTGAAGCAACCTAGATGCCCATCAACTGAAGAATGAATAAAGAAGATGTGGTATTTTTTACGTATGGTACATTGTTCAGCTATAAAACAGGATATATTTAAGTCTTTTGTTTGTAAATGGATGTAACTAGAGAACATACCCTTAAGTGAATTAAATCAGACATAAATGTGCAAATATCATATTGTCTCCTTAGTGCAAAAATCTGAAAGGGAAAAATGGAATCTGATGGCTACAATTGATACTTGAAAAGGAACAAAATTATTCAAAAAAGTTACTGAGATGAGAAGTACAGGAAAAGGTGTAGGGGAAAGATATTTATCTATGTATATGAGCAGGATGGTTTGCACCACTATACTGTGGATTCTGCTGGTCTTCGGAAAGTAGCAGTTAATTAATTAATTAATTAATTACTTTGTTTTTTCTTTTTTTCAATTGCTAGCACTTTTTCTCTTAATTTCTTATGTTTCTCCTTCCAGTTTTACATTCATATATCTGGTAATATGAATAACTGGTTGAAAGAGAATACTATGTATTATAGTAACATTGTGAAATTCATATTACTTAGTTAAGTGCAAATTTGTATCACTTGTAATTTTTTCTGTTTTACTTCTAATTTGTACTCTCTTTAAAAAGTAAAAGATAAAAAATTACACCTCTCAAAGGACAAATGATATGGAACATTTTCTCATATATTTATTTGTCATTTTTAAGTATCTTATGTCTCCATCAATTTTGAAATCTTTTCTGGGTACGTCAATCTGTATTGGAAGTTGTTTTCCATCACGACCTGAATTACTTCATCCAAGCTGCTCTTGAGCTGATTGTTTATACTGAGGAATCTGCCATGATTTTGATGGGCTGTCCATAATAAGTGATCTGTTTCTCTTCTCTAAACAGCTTTCAATATTTTATGCTGCTGAATTTCTGAGATCTTGATTATTATGTTGTGAGTTCTGATTTATTTTGGTTATGGTTCATTGGAGTTTCATATGTCCCACTTAAGTGTATGTCAAATTCTTTTCTTATGCTTGGCCAATTTTCTTCTGCTACTTCTGCAAATAGTCCTTTTATGTCATTTTTATTTATGCCTCCTGCTTCATTGTTTCATATAAATCTTATATCATTTTTCTTTCCCCAATCTTGCAGATGTTGAATTGCTGTTTTCTGCTTCCTCCTTATTTTTAAGAAATCTTCTTTTTGGAATCATTAGCTGAAATGTTGTCTTCAGCATCTGAAAATTGATCTTTTGTTTCATTCCAGTGATTTCACCAGGTGTTACTGGAATCCTTGATTTCCTTGCTATCTGTTTCAATGTCTTTCATGCATCTAATTGTTTCTTGTATTGTTCATTTAGTGTTTCCATCATTTTTCTATTCTCTTTTTTATGTATGTCCTCTGTAGATGTGCTGAGCAATCCTTTCATTGATTTCAATTCCTTTTTTTACCTGAGAAATATTTTTTCTGATGTGATTTCTTCTAAAGCCTGATGGAGCTGTTTCTTTACTATCATTTGCTATTATTTTAGAAACAGCAGGGTTGTAACTTCCAAGTTCTTCTATGTCATTGTCTTCTGGACTTGTTCTGGATGGTGTGGAGGTCTGGGATGACTTTTTGCTCCATTTTTATTGACGTTTTCAAGCTCCTGAATTATTTTTTATTTATTTATTTTTTTATCTTTTATTCATTTCAATGAGAACAAGAGATAAAATAGCAATGAAACAGTTTCAAAACAGGCTAGTACGATAGTTACAGTAATTAATAAATTGCATATTGTTATCTTCATTGTAGTTGTTCAGAGGACAAGATGTAGAAATGATGTCTTATGTAAACAGTATTATGAACTTTCCTTGTCATTGAACTAAGAGAAAATAGTTGTATATCTATCCTAACTCTCTTGCACACACACACACACACACACACACACACACACACACACACATATATATATATATATATATATATATATAATTTTTTCAATACAAAATGGTACTTTATTTATATCCTCCTTTTTTGGTTTGTTTGTTAGAGATGGATGTTCCACTGCAGGTAGAGAAGCTGTATTTAGAGAAGTCTTTAAAGTATCTTTTCATACCTGAAGCAAGTCTAAAGACTGTGGGTTGTTGAATTCAGCAAAATAACCCAATACAGCTCAATAGTCCGTAATAGTAGCGAGTTATCAGTAGAAGTGACAATTGTCCAAAATTGTTGACTTGAGCCTTTTACAGCTCCACATATAAATACATTACTTTTTACACCTTGTTGTTGTTAGACTTTTATGCTAAATGGTTAAGATCAAGTTAAAATAAGACCTATATACCTAAAAATGTAACTTTTGTATCTGACAAGGTCAGTCAAACTCCTTCAGGATTTACCCTGAAACCGTGTACAGTGCTTTGTAGTACTGTTGTCAGTGCCAGCTGTCTGGATGAGTCATGGCCATTGCTTGACCAGTTTGCTCTCTGTGAAAGCCTGAGAGAACATTTTCTCTCAGGTGACTCTCCTTAGCACACTATACATTGTCAATCCCCTTCCTCTGTAGCCCCAAAATCTCATTCAACAGAAAATTTAGGATACCACTGAGTTATAGGATGTCACACCACAGGCTCTCCTATGTCCTGAGTCCTCACTGACCTTGAAGGCCCTAGCCAAAATATTAGCTATCATTATAGCTCATCTATGTCTCTCATTTTTGTCTGCTAACTTTAGTTGTTAAACATCCAGAAGAGAAAATTAATGATATCATTACCCTGTAACAGAGGCAGTTGAGCTTAATATCACTGTCTGAATATCAAATGCCTTAGACATAACATGGAACTGTCAAGCTCCTGAATTTTACCAGGACTCAACACCACTGCAGTGATGGGGGATGGAGGTGGTATATCTCACTGAGGTTCCAGAATCTATACAGTTCACTGAGGCTCCTGAAATTTTTTAGGATTAAGTCTTACTTCTGCAATAGTGTGGGGGTATGGGGTGCTCACAGTGATTTCTTTACATGTGAAAAAGCTTTACATTGATATGAGGTTACAGTTTTGATTCTTTGAAGTACTCTTATGAGAAACATGGAGAAATAAAAATAACAATAAAGAACTAGTTGAGAAAGTTAGCAAGGAAAATATCCCAGTTTGCATGGATATTGTTAAGACAGTGCCTAAATGGAAGCAAAGCATGCCTCTTGTAGGTAGGCTGTTGCTAGATGATTAAAAGCTATGTGTATTTTACTGAGGAGTTTAGGTTTTTATTCTGAAGGCAATAGGAAGCCATCCACTGTTTCACATATTTGCTTTAAACATGGTATAGTATATTCTGGGCGTTCTATGCATTTCTTCTACAAGAATAGTTTTCAGTCAGGTTTACTGGAGTATAATTTACATGTATAAAATCCACTTTTTTAATAGCAGAGTTATGTAAGGTTTGACAAGTGAATGCAATGGAACAACACCTACAATAATCCAGCTATGGAATAGTGACATTATGCAACTTTTACTCTTATGGTCATTTATAGCCAATTATTTTTACCACCTCAGCTCCATTTTCCCCTTTCTTCTTCAATTGCTATTTACCTTCATTGTTTACAATAACTTTGTTTCTAGTTTTCCTTCTATTGTTTTTTCATATTCACAAATAATTAGTAACCAACTACTAATACATACAACAACATAAAAGAATCTGAAGTAAATTATGCTAAGTGCAAGAGGGTAAGTCTGAAAGAGGCAACATGGTGGGTGATCCATAGATCATAACACACTGGGGATGTTATGTGCATAGTATTTTCACCAGCAATGTATGGAATTCCAGTTACTGCACATCCTCACTAAACCTTGGTAGATTTAATTGACTTCACCCATCGTATTATACTTATATTGCTATCCGCTTGCTGGTTTTATTTGCATTTATCTAATGACTAATGATTTTGAGCATGTTTTATGTGTTGTCTGTCTATGTATTTTATTTGGCAAAAGTTTTTCATAGCACTTGACTGTTGAGATTTACACATGTCTTCTAATTAGAAGTCTTTTTTGGTTGTTGTTGTTTAGTTTCTATGAGATAAGGTCTTACAATGAGGTCCAGGCTGGCCTGAATTCATTTTGTACTCCAGGGTGGCCTGAAACTTGAGGCGATCCTCCTGTCTCAGCCTCCTATGGATACAAGTCTTTTAACAGATATAGTGCACAAACATTTCATCCTATTCTGTGTGTAGTGACCAATGACTTAGTGTCTTTCATAGAACAAAAAGCTTAAACTTTGATGAAGCACAGTTAGTCAATTTTATATTTTTGATAAGTTCCATTTTAAGGAGTTTTTGCCTAACTGAAGTTTTCTAGAAGAATTTTTTTCTGCTTTATATTCAACTTTATGTTCACTGTGAGGGAAAGTTTTATATGGGGTGAAGTACAGCTTAATAAATCTAAGCTGGGTGTGGTGGCTTGTATCTGTAACCCCAAAACTTGGGTAGCTGAGACAGGAGGATTATGAATTCAAGCCCATGTTGAAGCACTTTTGAGAAAGTGACTTAGCAAGACCTTCCTGAAAATAAAAAAGGCTGGAGATGTGGCTTAGTGAAAAGACCTTGGGTACGATTTTTAGTAGAGAGAAAAGGAAGGAGAGGAAAAAGGAAAAGGAGAGGGAGGGGATAGAGAGAGTGTGAGGGAGAGGGAATCAATCCAGCTTGTTTTTTCATTATCTTTTTTTCTTTGTTTTTGCATATGATCATATAAACACTCTATGCTCTAGCACTATTTGTTGAATAGAGACTTTGTTCCCTTTTGAATTTCACTTGCATTTTTGTTGAAATTCTATTGACTATATATTCACAGATTTTTTTCTGAAGTATGTATTCGGTCCCTCTCATTGATTTATTCATCTTTAATGATGCTAATAATTGGTCTGATATCTTAATAACTTGATAAGAAATTAATTAGGCAGTGCACATCATTGCACTTTGCTCTTTCTTCTAAACCATTTTGACTATTCTAGTTTTTTTTTTGTCTTTCTTTACATATATTACATTGGCTTGTGGATTTCTACAAAAAACTTGCTGAGAATTTTATTGAGATTATCTGTAATCTACAGATGAATTTAAGAAAGAAAGCTACCTTAATATTACTGACTTTTCTTTCTTTTTCAATTCTTTTATTGTTTAAATTTAACAATGGTTAGCCGGGCGTGGTGGCTCACGCCTGTAATCCCAGCACTTGGGAGGCTGAGGCAGGAGGATCGTTGCGAGTTCGAGACCAGCCTGAGCTACAAAAGTGAGCTCCAAGCCAGCCTGAACCGCACAGGGAGACCCTGTCTCAAAAAAAGAAAAAAAGAAAAACAAAAATAAATAAATAAATAAATTTAACAATGGTTATATTACATATTTTCATCATCGGATCAGTTTAGATTAATACATATAGGTATATAAGATTGATCAAACAACTAAACATTAACCTTTCTAAATCCACATTACTTTTTTTTTCTTTTCCCCCTTTTTTTCTTTGAAAGTTGACATATTGCATATTGTCCTCACAATCATTCTATAGAGTGCAGTG
>PVJA010035521.1:0-21783 GCA_004027025.1 Myocastor coypus | reverse complement strand
TGGAAAAAAAAAAAAAAAAAAAAGAAATAAAATCAATAATGACATGAAAAGATGACCTGTTTCAAATAGTAGCTGCTATAACACATTCCAAAATGTGTTTTTTATCAGGAGTTGCACAGAACATTGGAGTTTTGTGTTGACTGACATAATGATATGGCAATAGGGGAAATAGACATTACAGATGTTGAGGATGATGGTTATTTGTAAGGATGTGAACTTCTCTGACTAAATGTTGGGGATGAGGGGAAGAGTGGAGCCTACTGCCTTGTTCTAGAGATTGTCTGAGTTCCGGCCATCCTTGCCAGGTACTGTGTGCACCCAGAAAGTGGTAGGAAGTGAATGCGGACTCATCTGAAGTGAGTTGGAGGGATGCCTCCCACTGTTATATGTGCCTAGCGCCAATGTGAGCGATTTCCATGGCAGTTCAGGTTCACAGAGCTGATCCTGGTGTTCCCTCATGGTCACGCTAAGGAAAGGTATGGAGCTTGGAGGTAGCAGCACTGAGGACTGTTGATAGAGAAAAGGTTGGGAAGGACTGGTTGAAAAGTGGCTCAGTGGACTAGGGGTGTCAGGAGGGGTAGAAGGCTTGCCTAGCCCACACAAATCCTTGGATTCAATCGCTGAGCTAGTGGATGACCACTGAGCCATCCTGCCGGGCCCCTTCATAAATTATTTCTGATCTGATTTCCTCTATGCGTTTCTACGGTTGTTGCTTTACTTCAGATGCTATTATTTCAGAGATTTCAGGTGTGTGATTTCCAATTTCTTCTATGCTATTGTCTCTTGCATTTGTTCTGTGTGGTCTCAGGGCCTGAGACTGCGTTTTGCTCCTCCTCTTTGTCATTTTATGAAGCACTGTTTCTGACCTTTGTTGTAGAGTTTTGGCAGAGTTCTTACCTTAGCTCCAAGTCCGAATCTACCAAGTTCAAACTTGTCCAGGTGGGTGTGGCTTGGGTCTGGCTGCTGAGCTCCTCTTCTTCCTGCTGTGGCCCTTGGAGGTGAACCTGCTCTGCCACTCTGGCAAGATGTTCTGCTCTTAGATCTAGCCTCTCTGTGGGGAGCTCTGCCTCATGGTTCGACATGAGCCATGTCTGAGGGATGAAGTTCCATTCACATGCTGGGCCTGGATGCTGGGTCGAATCAGTTTCTGGCAGGCCCCAGGTGGTCTCACTCACATGCCAGACTTGGATGCTGGGTCAAATAAGTTTCCAGCAGGCCCTGGGTGCTTTCTCTCTCTCTCTCTTTCTTTCTTTCTTTCTTTCTTTCTTTCTTTCTTTCTTTCTTTCTTTCTTCCTTCCTTCCTTCCTTCCTTCCTTTCTCTCTCTCTCTCTCTCTCTCTCTCTCTCTCTCTCTCTCTCCTATCTATTTATTTTTGCATTTTAGGAAAGTGTTTACAGGGTGTTCAGGGTCTCACCACTAGACTGGACTTGTAGTGATCCACTTGTTTAGTATCCCAAGAGCTGGGATTACAGGTGTGCACCACCACACCCAGTCTCAATTGCCCTCTCAGTGCACTCCAGGTGTGTGGCTAGCATAGTAGGCCCCAGAACTGCACTCCCAGATCCTGTGCCTGCTTGTAGGTGCTTTAATCCACTGAGCTGCTGGGTGGTCCTGATAGTGTTATATTGATTTATTTATTGGATACAGGGTTGCCACACAGTTCAAGCTTTCAGTGATGCTCCTGTTTCGGCCTCTTCAGTGCTGGGACTATAGGTGTGTGCCACCACATCTGGTTTCAGTGGCTGGTGCGATGTACCCTGACAAGGCCAGCATGGCACACAGTTCTGGGGACTGAACCCAGGTCCTCACACTTGCCAAGAAGACGCTTGAACCACTGAGCTATCCCTCCCTCCCCAAAGCCTTAACAAAAACAATAATAGTCCTTCTGGGTGTGGTGGTGCACACCTGTAATCCCAGCACTCGGGGGGCTAAGGCAGGAAGGTCTCCATGAGTTTGAAGCCAGTCTGGGCGACATAGCTAGACCTTCTCTCAAACAAAAGAAAACAATTATGCTGAGATTTCTAATGTCGAGGGACAGCTCATTCCACCTTCTATGCCATTTTGTTTCAGCTCACTTTGCCACCTTGAGTGGAAATTGCTCCCGGGTCTCTAAGTCACTAGTGCTCAGGCCCTGCACAGAGGTGAGTGGTTCTGTTACCTTATTTTAGGCAATTTGTCCAATAGCCCATTTCTCTGAAGCCAGCACGAAGGAGAAGGAACATGGTCAGTAAGCTAGCCACCGGCTACTTCTCTTAATCCTTGTGATATGCTTGAAATATAGTAATATGTTATTTATATCTTAGGACCCCAGGAAACTGAAGCTCACACAGGTTAAGAACATTTGACAGGGTCAGCAAAGCAGTGAGAAGATCTGAATTTAGGATTTTGAGCTTTCTTTGCAGTTGCTGTCCCTGCTCACTGACTCTGGCTGGGAGGCGGCCCAGATGTGGAAAGCTCCTCTTTACCAACATGGAATTCTTCCCCGCTTGGGGTCTCAAGCAAGCACCCTCCATGAAGGCCTAATGGAACCTTGCTGTCATCAGTCCTACTTGAGAGCACCACTCCATTTTATGAGCTCTTCCATCTGTCTCCCTCCTAAGTGAGTACACTTTTCTTAAAGTCAGCCTGAGGTCAATTTTCTTATCACCTTGAATGTGGGTTCATCAGCAGCTCTAAGCTGCTGATGTCTGGCTGTGAAATTTGACTCAACCTGAAAACATGTTAGAACTTCATTTATCTATCTTCAAGTAGGGACTAATGATTGCTCACAGCGCTATGCGTTGTCCAGACTCACACTCACTCCCGTGGTTTCATTTTGTCTTTAGGGAATTAAAATTAATTAATTGCTTCAGAAATAGCTCAGTTCATGTAATTTGTCCTCACAGCATCTCTAAGTAGTAGGCATATTAAGATTAACTAAGATTAAGAACTAAGAGTAACCCCTCACATGGCTGCAAAGTGAAGGAGCTTGTCTGAATTAAGTATTCAAGCAGACAAGTTCTACCTCCTACGAAGATGGACAAAGTGTTCTTCCCATTTTTCAAGGAAAAAAACCCAAGACCTTCTAGTTAAGTTCACGGCCAAGTTCACACCTCAGCAGGATGAACTGGGAGGAATGAAGGTGGGCTTTAGGGTGTGGCTTTTATGACAAAATCTTGCATCTCTCCTCAAACTTATAAGAATGTGAAAGCTCACAGATTCAGGGCGGCTTCTGCCATGAATCAAATTTTGTTTGGATAAAGCCTGCAGCCACAGCTCCTGCTCTCTGCCAAGGTCTGGAGCCTACCCAAGACTTTTCTCAAGCAGTCGTGCCTCCTGTGGGCCTTGCTCACTACGTGAGCCTGCTGGCTGTGTGTCCCTGGCCGGATCTGGGTTTATGGCCAGGGCTGCCCTCATCACTGTGTGGAAACCTCCCACAGCCTCCTCATTCTGCACTAAGTGTAGCCCAAGGCCCGAGCACCTGCCTCTCTCAGAAGGCCTTGTTTTCTACCGGCAAGGGACTCATTGTGGGTGATGTGGGCCAAGGCCATTGTAAGAAAGGAATGAATAGAAAAACAGCTGGATTCTGTGCCCTGAACTTGGCAAAGAAAATCCGGGAAGTTTGAGTCCTAGTGACCAGCCCCAGAATCTTTCAGGGAGTTTAGATTTTGACTTGGCCTGGAGTAACCTACTACTACTGGGTCAGCTGGTACCGCTGTTGCCAAGAAGCCCAAGAATGACCTGGAGCCCTCCTACCCCACCCCCAGGGGGCCCTCTGGCCCAGAAGCCTCTTGGATGTGTAACCAGGAGCCCATGTTCTTCAGGAAGTGTGTGTATCTCCAAGGGGTCAGCTGAGGCTGGAAGGGCAGTTTGAGGAAAACAACACTGAGCTCACAAGAGCTGACGGTTGTTTTGTGCTCCAGCTTCCCTTTGCTCTTCCTTCCACGCTCCATCGCAGAGACAGTACATCCCACATCCAAAAATCAGCCCTGCAAGCTCACACATTATGTGGTTTCTCTCACATGAGAGGCCCAAAGTATAAATGGACCAAGGAGCAAAAGATAAGGTAGATAATAGGAAACAGGGCCATGGATCTTTTGCCAAAGAGAAAGGGCTCAAGAGATGGAGGGAGGTGGGAAGGAGAAGATTAAAAAGGAATTAAGGTGTACTGTATACACACACCACCTCCCCACAACAGAAGTAAGCAATAGGTATGGCCAGCAGATATACGTAAAAAATCTTTAAAAGTACTAGCATGTCACAATAGCAAAGCTATCTGAATTTTCCCTGCTTCAGAATCTTTTTAAAAAATATTTTATTTTTAGCCGGGCGTGGTGGCGCACGCCTGTAATCCCAGCACTTGGGAGGCTGAGGCAGGAGGATTGCTGTGAGTTCGAGACCAGCCTGGACTACAAAAGTGAGCTCAAGGCCAGCCTGAACTGCATAGCAAGACCCTGTCTCAAAAGCCAAAAAAAAAAAAAAAAAAAAAAAAAAAAAAAAAAAAAAAAAAAAAAAAAAAAAAAAAAAAAAAAAAAAAAAAAAAATTTATTTTTTATTCATTCTAATGAGAAAAAAAAGGTAAAATAGCAATGAAACAGTTTCAAATCAGGTTAGGAAGGCAGTTACAGTAATGAATGCATTGCAGTGTTGTTGCTCAGAGTCTTCTTATGCCTATACAAGATGATAAATCTGCAGCTTCTAAGAATCAACTGACGGTGGGTACAACATGCCCAATATTTAATATCGATACGTTAGTATTTCTATGACACGGTATGATAAGGAAACTAGGTAAAAGATTTTCCCTGTGTCTGAGAATATCGGGTGTCCTACTGCAAACCGAGACTTTTAGGAATAAGTCCTTACTTTGGGTTGAAAATATTTTTATGAATAAAAGTATGTATTTCATTATGAATAAAAATATACTTCTCCCACTACTTATGACATTGCATGAGAGAATATTGCAAAGATGGAGACAGGATTGCTCCTAGAGGTATTCCCTGATGGTAAAGACTGCTCTGTTTCTCTGGGTCTCTGTTGGACCCCAATACTTTTGCCACTGGTATTGTTGCTCTGTCATTGAACAGTACACGACACCCTCACAGGTTCTTCAATGCTAAAGAGTGGAAGCATGATGACAGGTCCAGTGGCCCAGCAAGAAATTCTCTGTGATGGTGGATGTGGGCTCAGGGTCCCTCTCGGTGAAGACTGTGCTGGTGGTGGGTGCGCTAGTTTCGACAGAGCGTATTCTAGAGCAGACAGATGTCAATAGCACCGCGTGAATGTTTTATGGCTCCAGATTAGGGTCTCATTGTATTTTAGCTACTCTCTGTTCTCCCACCACACGATTCCCTGTGTATTATTGCTCACAACAGACAACTAGATCCTAAAACAGTAAACAGAAGACCAGCTATCAAAGTAGGGGACATCGCAAGGTCAGGGCGGAGGATATCAGTGCAAAGTGCAAACATGACAAATAAGCTGTGTCTTCTAAATTATGTTGCAGGCTAATTACTTGGGCGTGCTTCTAGACTGGGAATGGGGGATTGCAAGGCAAGAGAATAAAGGGAAGCAAGCCTCTTATCTGAGGTTGGAATCCTTCCTCAAAGAAGCATACATCTGGAATTCATTCGTACAGATCAGCTTTCTACCCAGACCCTGCCCAGCTGCCGCGCGGTGCTCGACTGCGACCAAGCGCGGCCTGTGTTTTGCAAGGGACTGAGAGAATTCTTCTCTGACAAATGTTCTTACCAAACTTAGTTTTCAAGCCACGGCTCATAAATATACAGTATTCTAGTGAAAAAGTACAGAATGTCCTCCTGGGGTTGACAAGCAAATAGTTTCATAAATAACCCTCTTGACACGTGCAAGATGTTAACATTTTTGAGGTTTTGGGCAGGGGCAGATGCAGATTTAATTGCTCCATCCAGTCTGGAGCCACAACTGGGCTTGGATGTTACCTCCTGGGGCCCGCGGGAAGTGTTTGTCTTGGCTCCAGCGCCGTCATGTTGCTTGTCAGCAGTGAGCACAAAGGCTTCTCCTCCCAAGATTCTGGGCCAGGGCAGAGCCCTGCACAGGTGACTGACCAGAGCAACAGTCAGAGGGCCCACGAGGGACACTAAAGGACACACAGTTCCTTGTGCAGGAGGAAGCTGGGCTGAGCTGTGGTGCTAAATACTGTGGAAGCAGGGAAAATTTACATAAAAATCTGGGTCATCTCCAGAGAGGTCAAACACTTAAATCCCTAGGGATTTTAGCACAACTGGGTTTTAAAAATAGTGGGTAGGACAAGTTAAGGTTTGAAAAAAAAAAAGTATTTCTCACCGATACTGTCATGTTGCTAGACTTTAACTCAGTCCCATGCAGGATATGTTATGTGGGTATGATGAATGATGACATTATAGCCATGAGCTCCTTCTGTGGCGCTTTAAAGTTTTCTTACTCCCCTCACACCTCCAACTACGGCTTAACTCTTGGATAGCCCCGTGGGATGAAGGGCTGGGTGAGGCAGATTTCCATTTTAGAGGGAGGAAAGGAGAAACCAGGTGAGAAGATAATGAGTTGACTGGGACTCCCAGGAAGTAAATGCCAAGGCAAGGATTTGGATTTGAGCCTTGGCCTCTTTGTGGCCATGTGTGAGCCAATGCTGAGGTTATCAGAGGTGCTACAAGAGCAGAGGGCAGGACTGAAAGGAAATTAGTTTGAAGACAGAAAAATTTCCACAAGGAACAGGAGGAGGAGGCTCTGGGCACACGCAGACTCTGTTCTCATGGGAGATCAACAGCGCCCGACTTTTATTGTGCCTTAACGAGGCACAGGGAGGATGATGGGTAATGACGGGTCACACCAGCCCTCACATGCTACCTTCCTGGGGCTGATGGCAGTGGTAGACATACTATGGCCATGATTTCAGAGAAGGGAGTGAGAAGGGTGCTCGTATATCTCACTTACAATGCATCCACATGGCAGCCTGTTTCTAAAGGTGGTTTGAAATTCCCCTGTAAAGACAGGAACTTTAACAATGTTTTAAAGTAGGGTAAGAAATCTCTCTGTTCTCTTATTTACTAGCTGTATTGCAGTTCAGTACAGTGACTAAAAAGGTCTCAATCAGTTTGCAATGAAAATTATAGACAAGAATAATAATAACCACTGTGAGGACACTAAGAGAAAGAAGCAGAGGTATGAGCTCAACAGGATAGGTTTATTTCAGAACAAACATGAGGTGGACAGGTTCTGGCACTAGAGACCAGGCCAGCTGCCTCTTGTACAGGGGTGGAGAGCTGTGGAAGATAACGCCACCATGGGACTTTCAGGGACAGAGTTCAGTACAAAGGGGTTGTGGCTCTCCATCCAGGACTGAGCTTAAGGATGTACAAGGACTTGCGTGCTGTTTGTCAAGAGCAGGGCAGAGCAATGGGTGGGAGTTACAGGGAGGAGCTGTGCTCCCTGGGCCGTATCAACCCTGCCTGCAGTAGGTGTGACAGCACAGCAGCAGGAAGGGATTGCAAGTGGTCTCTGCTGAGACCAGGAGGCGGTGGTCTGATTTCTTCAACCTCTGTCCTCACTGCTGAGCTATGCATCAGGCCCAGTGTTAAGCAGTTGATCTCTGATATGACTGAAGTCCTATGGCCCTTCTGGGAGAGCAACTAGGAAATGGATTTCTTTTTCCCTCTAAGGGCTGCACTCTCAAATGCTCCCTAGACATCCTTGTACATCTTGACCTCTTGGCTTCATCCATACTCTGCTTTCTTATCAGTGTAGGTTAACGAGAACTATCGTGGTCACTCATGCTCAGTTGCAGGCATCAGATATTCTCTTGGGGATCGTATGCAAACTTCAAGGCTCCTCAAGCCCAGTCAGAATCCCCCCGGCCCCTAACTTGGGCTATAGGAATCTGTAGTAGGTATGGGATGGGAGCAAGTGGTCTCCTTTTTACTTTCCTGTCTCTGTGGTCGGTCCCTTCAGAGCTGGGATAAGGGGTGGGCATTAAGAAGAAAAGGACTCTTCTGCACAGATATTGTAATTGGCCATCAGTGTTCTCTGAAGGAGATGCCTTCCTACCAGCTTACACAGGTATGTGTACAGAACCATAGAGGCCCTGAATGAATGTGCAGGCTGATCTTTCGTGGCTCTTCTGGGCACCCATCCTAGTTGTTCACTCCATACGTCTTATTGTTGGGGGCCTGTGAGGAAGGCTGAAACTGTGTTGGCTTATGCAGTTTTCTTTTGTTCTATAAGAAACTGAAGTCTTTATTTGCCAAATGGGAGTGAGATCTTACCTCCCAAGCCTTATCTCCTTCCTACTTTCTTCCCCTTGCCCTCTGTAACGACCAGGCTTGGGGGTCCTAAATACCACCAGATGCATACTGTGCAATGCCCGGTGCCCTCCTACTGCTTGTGGTCCCTGTCCCACGACAGTGCTTTGCTCAGTAGCACTTTGCTCAGCTGTGGGGCACCTGCCTGAGGTCTTCTAAGTTTCCCTAATTCCTATGAATGTTTCTCTTAGCTGCACCCCATTCCTCCGTCACACACCTGGCTTACAACAAAGCCTTGTCTTCCATGGCTGGTTGATGGGATCGTCATTGCTGAGCTAGGTCTGCTATCCTGTCTCTATTATATGTTCAAGGGAATAAGCACCTTTGTACAATAGGTATGACATGCCTATTGCATTCGGTCTGGGGACTTTAATTGAATTTTAGAGGCAGCAGACTTTTAAATTGCACATCCTGATTATACACCTATACCTTAAAAATATATTCTGCATGTCTCTAATTATCTTCAGGTAAAGATTAGGACTCCGAGGCTCAGAGAGTCAAGTGACTTGCCAAAAGGCACACAGCCAGGCTGTGCTAGAGGGTGAATCGAATCTCACTATGGTCTCTCTGAACCCAAAACAGGTGCTTTTACCATGGGAAGGAAAAGCAGCAAGAAAGCTGTTGGCCACTAGATCTGGAGACATAGCTAAAGATGGGTGGGAGCAGTGGGAAGGGACACATTCTGAAATCAGTGTCCCATTCATAGTTGTTTGCTTTTAAGTAATTGTCCTTTATTAGCCTAAACAACCAGTATGCTGAAGCCTTGATTTTGATTGTCTGCCAGGAACGGTGGGGCTGAAGCGGTCAGTTAATCCATGCTTGGTGAAAACCCAATCATGCCGGACCTCACTGACAGGCACGACTGGCTCCAGCGCGGGTGAGGGGGCAGCGTGCAAACAATGATGCCATTAGCGTTGACAACAGAAGCATGATTAAAGAACGCGCCAACCAGCATTCCCTGGGCCACACCAGTCCTTTCGCTGATTGCTTTCCCACCTTTATTTTATTTATTTTATTTTTTAAAGAGAGTACAAAATGGTATTAAAACAGAAAAATTACAAATGATACAGAATTTCCCTAAACAAAATGACTTGGGTTTCATAGTATTTGTTGCCTTGCCTTCGAATTAGTTGTTCGTATTACCAGATATGCAAAATTGGAAGAAGAAAGAAAAAAGAAATACGCAAGAAATTCAGAAAAGAAAAAAGTCAAAGAATTGAAAAAAGGAGGCTTAAAAAATTAAGCACCAGCCTCTCTTTTCTATAGGCCAGCAGAAATCCAGCCCGTGCATTCTCATCTGTGGTCACTGTATTCCCTGCGACCAAGTGGTAGGAAAACAAGCTGAATTACTGGGCTCATTTCTTCACGTAAGAAAACTGATAAAGATCTGAAGATAAAGATCTGAATTTCCCCCAGCAGGTAAGGGGAGAGTAACGAATGGAAATCCTGTCTCGCCCCCCAGAATCCTTGCCTCAGGTGAGACTGCTCCCAAGCGCAGTGTATTCAGGCATTCAGGCATCGGAACAGCAACTGTGCGGGGCTGACTGAAGCGGGACGGCCCGGCAGGGCTGCTTCTGTAGGCACCTGCTGGAGCTCCGCTTCTGTTTAGTGGAGCTAAACGATGCCCTGCCCGTAAGCCTGTGTGTGTGTGTGTGTGTGTGTGTGTGTGTGTGTGTGTCCCTGTCCCAGGAGAATATAGAAGACAAATAACGCTGATAACAGAGTCATAATTCTGTCTCATCCACCTCTTGGGGGCCCAAATACATCGCCTTCCACATTCCTTTCCTGTCTAGGAGAAATACCATTTTCAGAAATAACACCAGGCAAACGCTTGCATCGCGCTAAGGTATGCAAGGTGGGTTACATGCAATTTTTCCTTATTCTGTTTCACAACCAGCAGAGGTAGTTTGTAGCCATAATACCTTCTCTAATACCTTCTCTAATATCTTTGAAGCTGGGTGAATTTGAAAAGCCAGGAATTTTTGAATTTTTTAATGTTTTAAATTTTAGATTTTAGAAAAGTCTTGTGGTATGCACATTGTACATTATCCAACCACTGGCAGAGACTACAGCAGCATACTGTTTAGAAGCCCATTCATATTTTTGTAATGCAATGTAGAAATAGTCAGAAAAGTTGAATAAATAAAAAGTGTAAGAAACTGAAAGGAAGAAAAAAATAATAGTAGAAAGAAAAAATTAAGCATTAACTGCTCCTTTCAAAAGACCAGCAGAAATTGACAATGCCATTAGCCAAACTATTCTGCGTATAAACCCAAATATATCTTTTTGTTTTTGCTTTTGTGGCTGGCTCAGGCTGCCCTGGGGGATGGGGCTGGCACGGTGTGTGCTGGCGGAGATTGAACTGCTTTCCCTGTGCTGTGCCTAAGCAGGCGGTTTAGACCGATGAGCAGTGAGTGGTCTTCTGGACCCCTAAATATATCTTTTTTCCTTCTTTCATTTTTCCTTCTCCCCCTCCCAGTTTTTCCTTCCCACTGCACAAATTCTTTCCCTTTCACAGTATCTGTTGTACCTTTTAGATTTTACTCTTTGATTTTTCTTCAAATCAAATTTTGTATCATTTGTAATGCTTTTTGCTCTATCACCATTTTGTATTCTTTAAAAATAAATAAAAAGGTGTAAATAAGTTCGACAGCTTCTGCATTGTTCTGCAAATAATGAAGAAATCTGTGATTTGCGGAGCTCTTTGGATTTTGGAATTGCAAATGAGGGAAAAGGACAATGCATTGTTATGCTAATTTCACAAGAGGTGAAGGGAACTTCAGAGAGTTTCTCCCCCAGGGCAAAGGCCTGCTAAGTGAGAGTTTTCAGAGTTTCTCCCCCAGGGCAAAGGCCTGCTAAGTGAAAGTTCAGATACAACCCGGGCCCCCTAACTTTAGCACCTGCTCCCTTAAGGAGAAGGTCTCCATAGAACACCTGTGTCTGGAAGCCTCAGCGACATGCGTACCAATAAGCAACAGTAACTTCATTCATTGAGATCTGGAGTAATAGAGCCACTGGAATCTCTTATCTAGTTTTAACAGTACATGTAATCAGTGTTGTCTAGGTCCTCTATGCTCTAATTTTTTTTTTTTTTTAATGCTCTAAATCTTTATCATTAAAGTGCATTCCGTAAACCAGCTGCACTGGGCCAGGTGGATCAGTAATACAGGTCAACACGCTCCTGGAGGCATTCACAGGCACGGACCACCCTGAGCAGCTCTGGACTAAATTATGATCTCAATACAACATGATCTCACATGAGAACCTCATGACACAGGTGCTACTGTTACCCACCGTAGGTTGTTAAACTGGAGGTCAGGAACGATCCAAAGATTTGGCCAAGACGAACTCTTACAGTTGGTGTGCTTTGGCCATGGACAGAGAGCAGCCTGACTCTTTGGGGTCCAGGATGCTCACAGGATCTCCTTCCCGATGCAAGCGGAAAGTGAAGCCAGGAATACCCGCTGGAGCCTTGGGTAGGGCTGTTCCTCTGAAATGCTGACGAGAGAGACAGACTCAACCTATTGACTGGCAGTCTCTGAGCAGCCTCCCTCTGCCACCTTTCTCCTTCAGCTTCTGTTTACTATCCTCACCATAAAGCTGTTTATTCTCATTCTCCTTCTTCCAGATACATGGTGTAGTTTTATTTCTTAATTCCACTTGCACACAGATAGGCAGACATGTAACTGCTGGGCAGTGAAATGTGGGGGCAAGAGACACCCATGTTTTCTGGGGAGATGCGTTTCACAGTGGATGCTAGGTCCACAGCAACCCTTAACCCCTGCCGCAGGGCCCCTGGAAGAACACGCGGAGATAGCAAGCCTCCATCAGCCTGGGTCCCTGTGTGTCTACCAGGAACAGAATCACCTCCAACCCAAACTGGACATGTAGCACGAAGGGGAAAACCTTTGCATTTTTAAGCTGTTGAGGTTTGGCGGTTGTTCGTTGCCTTAGCATGACCCAGCCATTCCTGGCCGATTTTCTGACTCATCCTCTTTTCCTCTAGAGAGACTGATTTACGCTGCAGGAATGCCAGCCAGCAGCTCCGTGGGTGGGAAAAATGTACCTGCTTTTATGTGCCCAAGCTAATAGCCTCTTTTTCTCTACTGGCTGTGAGAGTTTGTCTCTTTCTCTTCTTTTCTCAGTGTCAAACATGTTTCTGATTTGTTTCCCTTGTTGAACCTCTACAACTCCTCATTTTCCAAGGCTATTTTTAGTGGCTCCATCCTACCCTGAAGAAAATAGTTCATATCTTGGTACTCAGGGCTTTTTTAGCTCCTTTTAATGGGAGAGGATAACACATATCAACAATTCTTTTAGCCACCATGTCATTTTTCCCAAGAGGCTCAGAGAAGAACATAATGTCTCCACATAATGAGTTTTGGGTTGAGTCTCCAGTCTCCTCTGTGTACCCGATCCTCCCCACAAGGAGTTTTCAGCTGTGCTCCTTAAACCTGGGGATTTTCTACATCTGCTGAATCAGTCTGTGGGAGTGGAGCTCAAAATACTACGTCCTTTAAAGATTCCCTGGGTGATTTACCTATAGATAATTGAAGATGGGTATTTGGAATGTTTTATGTTGGCCATGTGTCCTATAGAGACATACATATTATAACTCATCATGAAGTTATAATTGGCAAAAATGCAACTTAAACTATATGCTTCAAGGATGTTTATAAGAACTTTATTCATAACAGTGAAAATTTGAAAGCAACCAAGATATCCCTCACTTGTTGAATACATAACTGTAGTGGATTCAAAACGTGAAATATTAGTTGGCGCTGTAAACAAGTAAGCTAGTAAGCCATGAAAAGATACAGGTACCCTTAAGTCATACTATTGAGTGAAAGAATCCAATGTGAAAGTGACCCATGTG
Organism: Myocastor coypus; assembly: GCA_004027025.1. NCBI lineage: Eukaryota > Metazoa > Chordata > Mammalia > Rodentia > Myocastoridae > Myocastor > Myocastor coypus. The sequence goes on along the minus strand of PVJA010035521.1, from coordinate 8,616 downwards.
ACAGGATTCCAACTACATGGCATGCTGTGAAAGGCAGCACTATGGAGAGAGAGGAAGAGGATCGTGGATGCCAGAGGGGTGTGGGGAGAGAGGAATGAACAGCCGAAGCACAGGAAATTTTTAGGGTAATGTAATTATTTAGTGTGGTACTATAATGGTGGACTCACATTTATCCAAACCCATGGAATGTGCAACACAAGAACCCTAACGTGAGCAATGGGCCTTGGGTGGTTGTGATGTGTAAATGTAAGTTCACCAGTTTTGGAAACAGTCCTCCCTCTGGTGGGGAACGTTAACAGGGAGGGTGCATATGGGTATGTGTGGGCAGGGTGTACAAGAAAGCCATCTGTGCTTTCTGCTTGATTTTTCTGTGCACCTAGAAGTGCTGTACAAATAAAGTTTATTTTGGAAGAAAAACACTCGCAATTCTCTTCCTTACTTCTGGAGGAAGTATACCTCCTCACTTAGTGCAGGAGCTGGGATGCCCCAGAATGTCATAGGGCTGTCAGCTGCCACTCAGTGGCTTCTGTCTACCTGGCAGGACCAGTCATGACAGAAGAGGGTCAGAATGGAACCATTGTTGTGTGGGAAAGTTCTTAGGCCATAGACTCAAATCAAGACTTGTTTGCAGTGATTTTTGTGATCTATTTCTTGTTTGGAAACTTGCAGCCAATTTTCTGCTCACTGTCCTCACAAAGAGATGTCTGAGAAGTTAAGATTTCAGCTCTTCTGCACTTGCATTCAAAAGGACACAATCACAACAGTTTGTGCAGATGGGAAAGAAAGCTAGGTTAAGGAAATCAGGCAGAAGAGGGTGGGAGCACATGCCCCAGGGGCATCTGGAGTTAAGAAGACTGTGGACAGTCAAGACAGAAACAGAGGGCCAGCCAGATATCTCAGCAGACTAAAGCACCTGCTTAGACAGGTGCAGGGACCAGAGTTCGATCCCCAGCCTGCTGTGCCAGCTTCACCCCTGGGGGTGTGCTGAGAATTCAACTGAGACTGGGTGTGGTGGCATGTGTCTATAATCCCAGTGCCTGGGAGACTGAAAACAGGAAGATCACTAGAGTCTGCTCAGTGTAGTGAGACCCTGTAGACCCCCGCACTAAGTACATTAAAAAAAAAAAAAGACAGAAGCAGAATATAGAAGCTGGATGATGAATAGCCATGTGAATAGTTTGCAGTGTACAGAAGGCAGGAACATCTGACCAATGGCAAAGCTTCTTATCAATTTTCTTCTGTAAGGACAACCACTGTGAAAGTACAATAGCCACCCAAGTCTAGTGGACCTTGAGTGGCCTCCGGCAGTGGGCACAATGTGCTCAGCATTAAGGAGGCTCCTGGTTCAACAACCAAATTCATAAAAGAGGGTGGGAAGTTCCCACAAGGCCCTCTAGGAAATCAGTTGCTGAACTGAGTATCTCCTGTTCCAAGAAGGAGAAAATACTATCTATCTATCTATCTATCTATCTATCTATCTATCTGTCTGTCTGTCTGTCTGTCTGTCTGTCTGTCTGTCTGTCTGTCTGTCTTTTTTGCTGGACCAGGGTTCAAACTCATGACCTTGCACTTGCCAGGCAGGCACTTGTACCACGGAGCTATCTCCCCAGCCCCAGGCCCAGTTCTATTTAAATTTACTGGCCATCGAAGCCTTTCCCTTTGGTATATTATAGTTTGTGAATATTTTAAGAGAACATCTGTTGGCACTTAAAGTGAATAGAAACCAAAAGACCATCTCGGTCTGTGGATAGTCATGAAAAGATTTCATAAAAGCCAGAGAAATTGTTTGGGCTTGTGTTTAGACAGAAGAGACAATGCTAAGGAAAGTAGTAATAATTATCATAATAAAAGCAATAATAATAAAATGCTGGTCACTCCAGAGTCTCCAGCTGAGGTCAAAGCTTTGTTATTGGTTTGTGGTTTCCCAACTTTTGCTCCTCTCTGTTAAAATGCACTTTCAGCAGAGGATTCTGCATACTCACAGCACAGGGTGAGAAATCCTTCAGCGTTAGTGTGATGACTGTCTTAGGGAAAATCCTCTCCCACTGTGAGAGTTTCAGCCTGCTGATGTTAGGCTTTTAACACTGAGGGTACAATCTAGGGATAGGCTGAGGGTCAGGGACAGAATTCGAGTGGGTACAGACTAGGTGGAAGAGGAGTTTCAGGGGTCCTATCATTGTCCTTAAATCGTGTGAGCAAAAACTTTTAAAGCTGCAAAGGACCATGAGAAGCCAAAAGAAGTCATCTTTCTTATGACAGGAGCAGATGCTGATGTCGGGGAAGGTAAGCGGTAGTAAAGGCCGAAGCCTCAAAGCAAATTATTAACAATTTCTAAATATATGAAGCGTGGGGGCACAGAAGTTGAAAAATCAATGTTCTTCCTACCAATTCTGGAGGAATAAGCACGAATGAAAGCAAAGGGAAGTTCAAGGAGGAAGATTATTAATTAACTTATAGGAAAGGGAAGGGATTGGCAGGAGCTGAGAAGTTACTGAGCATCTAGCACACAGCAGGCTCTGTGCTAGGCACAGGGAGCATAAGGATAAAAGCTGAACTCTGGCCTTCAGTGGCCTGCAGAATCCCAAACCTGCAGGATTGTTCAGTCCTCAAGGACAGAAGCACATCTGCCAGCTCATTCCCTTCCCAGATGTGTGTCTTTTGTCTAATATGTCTGACAAATGCATGTCACATGGATGATTGAGTTAAGGCAACCAGTGGGAATGGCACCGAAGTCACCTGGTTACCACAGATCCTATCATTCAGCCTGGGGCTGATTTATTTCTTCATAGAGGCAGGAGGGTGACTGTTCGGGATCTGTGTTCCATTCAAGAGGAGTAGGTGCTCCTCTTCAGTCCCTATTCCTTAGTGTGCCAGAAAGTCACCGGTCTTCAGAGAAGGCTGGGTGTCACAAGTCAGATGTGCCACTTCACCGGCCTTCCAGAGCAAAGTTCTCAAGCATGCGCATTTGTATGTAATCGTGTGTTGTCACCAGTCCTGTGCTTTGCCAAGAACAAGAACTCAGCTTCCAAAACAGATACCTTTTTTGGAGCTCCATTTCCCAAATCTTGTTGACTAGAGTCAAAACAGCTCCTGGCAGAGTGATTGACAACTGCACGTAGCCAAGCAGTACGAGTCGCTCCAAGCAAGGCCTGGAAGGTGTCCATTTCCCTGCTTGTCTGTGTGGAAAGAGAAGCAGGAGGTGTGGCAGCCAAAAACCACCTGCGTGTGCCTGGGCATCACTGGTAAGGGACACAGCTTTGTGGGGATCTCAGCCTCCTTGCTGCATATCCAAGCTGTTCCCACTTCCCTTGAAGCCCCCCTGCTGGTGCCCACACACAGACCCACCTGCTCAGCAGAGTTCCTTCCTCTTTGCTTTTCTTCACATCTCAGTAAACCCCTCATCTCGTATTTATCAAATGCCATCACTGAGGGACCACTTAATTAACAGGCTAGCAGGCGATGGGGAATGGCTTGGGAGCTGAAAGCCATTTAAGAAATCTCGCACGGCTCCAGATGACAAGAACAGTGGGACGTGCCATCTGGGAGGGAGCTCCCGCCAAAGCAGATGCCAGTGTTTCCATGATTAAGAATCTAATATTGCAGCACCATAGTATGTTGGGCCATTTGGTTAGAAGAGGCAGCCCCTGAGCGAATGCTCACAGGTCTCATCGAGTCACTCAACATCAAAATATTTGCTCTGGCACGGGGCCCTGGTTTGTTCTCCTCTCATATCTCTTTCCCTGTGAAGCTTATGCTGGGCTGGATATAGTGAAAGAATGCAATAAACACTTGCCAAAGCATCTGCTGCCCACCAGTGTGGCACAGCTGGAGTACAGTTCTCTACTACAGGAGAATCTTCAGTTCAAAGACTTTGCTGAGGAGATGGCTCAGTTGCATAAGTGCCTGGCTGGCAAGCACAAGGTCCTGAGTTCGATCCCTGGTACGAAAACAAAAAATCTTAAAACACCAGATTTGCCCTTCTAACATCTTTATCCTCAACTACTTTATCCTTTCACTTACTTTGATTGAGTATCTAGTATGGGCCAGGTATTGTGTTGGGCTGGCTGCAAAAACTTTAAAAGTGTACAAGATCCCTAACACCTACTTTCTTTGCTTGTGAAAGAAACATCTATAATGTAGAAACATTATAAAATTAGAAAAGTCAGACAAACTGCATGAAAAAGAAGTATAAGAATTATGGGTAATTTCAGGAAAGTATGCAAATACTTTCTCTTTGCCATCTCATCATGCTGTTCCTTCTGTGTTATGCTCTTTGGGGACAGTTCCTGTGTGTCTCCCGGTTATGCTTGTCTTAGTCTCTGTATGCTGCTGCCCATTTGTTGTCCTTCTGGGGAGGGCCCCTCCTTTCCTTTTTGCCTATCCAAATCCTACTTGGTTCCACCTTCTGGCTTACTTTCCCCTGGAAGTCTAATCTCATTCTTACCGGAAAGATAGGGCACTGGGTCTTGGTTTGGATCTCTGGCTTGGACTTTGGTTTCTTCTACCTAATGAGCAACAGGCTTGGGAAATCCTCTGCTTTCTTGGATCCTCCGGTTCCTCCTCCTAAGGGTGGATATTAGAACCTTGCGGAACTACTGTCATGGTTAAGCCAGGTTGGAAGGATGAAGAGCAGAGCCTGCGGGGGCGGCTCTCAGATTCGTCCCTGCACACTCACAGACGTGGGGTGTGTGACCCACAGCCTGCTCTTGTTGCATGTACTTCAGTGATGTCCCACTGTCTGCAGGAGCCGATCTTCAGTGGTTTTTGTGTTTCATAGGACTCTTCCCTCAATCCCCACCCCAGCCACACCAACCTTCTCTCCATGCTTTGGGGTGGGGGGGACATTGTGTGCATTGGTCCCCCTACCCGGAACACTCTTCCTCTCTGTCCATGCTTCTTTGCCTCTTCCTACCCATCTCATCCTGGCTTACTTGTCACATTGTTCAAGAATGGTACCTGGGGACTCCGGAATGGAAAAATCCCTTCTCCCATCTCATACTAACATGCACCTGTGCTGTGGGAGGAGCTTTCCCCTTTTAGAATTCATATCCACAAGGATGGACAACCATGTTTGCTTTTATCTCTAATGATTTTTAGTGCTTATCAAAACCTGACACATAGTAGGTTCTTAGTACATCAAGTTAATTCTTAATGTTTGGAATTTCCTATTGGCCAACTCCAATGAATAAAAGCTCTTATGGGACCAGCGTTTCCCTTCCTGCAGTTGTCATTGTGGGCCACTTCACCTACGCCCATGCCCTAGATCAATAATACTGCACTAGCTGTTGTTATGCTAATGGTTCTTGTGACTTTAAAGAATGTTCATGAGCAGCCAGATTAATCCTGTGTTATTCATACCACTCCCTAGATTGTTGTTTCCATGGACAAATCCACCTACCAGGTCCAACCTAAACACCTCCTTCACCAGGAAGCCTTCTTCCTTCTCCCCTTCCTCCACCTTAACATTTATTCTGCCCTCTTGAATGCAAATATAACTGGCCTCCCTCGCTGCAGGTACGTGCTACAGGGAGCTGTGTGCTGTCTTGTTAGCTCAGCTGTGTTCTGCCGAGCCCCAAGCCCTCCACAAGGCTCCCTGCATCACCTGCTCCCAGGTTCCTGGTTCTCTGAACTCTTCCTCCTTTGCCCTGAATGCAACAGGTCCTGAATGCTTTGGTGCCTGCAAGCCAGTCACAGGCTCTCCTATCTCTTGTCTTAGGCAACACTGTTCTCTCTGTCTGGAGCTTTCCCTAGCTTCCCTCCATCTGCCTAACTGCCCCATGGCTATCTAGGAGCAGCCCAGGCTGGGCTTCAGAGTCTCTGCCATTTGGGTCCCTTCCTTTACCGCTGTGGTCAAGTTGAGCGCCTCCCAGCAGTACTGGGTCCCAGTGACACCTTCCTGTAGTGGTTCTCACGCTCGTGTGCCTGTCTTTCCAGCTAGGCGGTGTCTCTCATGATGGCAGGGGTCCCTGGCACAATGAGTGCTAAACGAACAGGTGAATAAAATCTGCCTTCATCACCTCTGCATCGTGTCTCCTCTGCCACTGTGCTTCTCACATAGCGGGGCTCAAACATGCCTGCAAGGCGGAAAGGATGGTAATGAATTTGCGTGGGCAAATACTTATGTGGGGGCATACAGGGGCCCAGGCACCTCACAGGGAGCCTGTAGCAGCGACTTCCATCAGTTATTGTACCGCCCAGGCATCAACAGCACAGTCCTGAGGGCCTAGGGAGACAAGCGGCTGTCACTTGCGCTCTGTAGATTCAACCAGTCTTGTCACTTAGGGCAGGTCCCCTTCCCTCTCCGATGACTCAAAAGAGCACTTGGCTCTGGCTCCAGGGACTGAGATCTGTTCACAACCCTTTGCAAACTCGCGCTTGGGCTGGCTCTGAGCCTCAAGGCCTGGGACCCAAAGTGGGTGGTCCAGCAGCTATGCCTGGGCCTGTATCACTGTCCTCACCTTCTGCTATCCAGTCACACCTGGCCGCAGCCCCCGGCTCCTCCACCGTCCTTGGCCCTGCGCCCCTACACACCTCTTTTCTCGCTGCGCTCCTGAAAGTCTCTCCGTGCAGGCGGTGAGTCACCGCCCTTTTTTTACCATCCCTGCTGAGCTGTCATCACAATTCACCGCGGCTCCAGAGAGAGAGAGAGAGACAGAGAGAGAGAGAGAGAGAGAGAGAGAGAGAGAGACAGACAGACAGACAGACAGAGAGAGACAGAGAGACAGAGAAAGACAGAGAGACAGAGACAGCCCAGAGCTGGGCCTGGCGCTGCAGCCGCTGACCTCAGCGCCTGGTGCTGGGCGCTCCTTCCAGGCTGATTCCGGCGCGGCTGCCAGCCTGCAAGTGCTCACTGCGGTCCTGCTGGAGCGAAAACGAGCCAGGGAGGTCTCCCAGCAAAACCCCCACTTCGAGGCACTTTGGAAGTGAGGAAGGACAGACTGGGGAGGAGGGAGAGAAAAAGCACGCAGCAGCCACGCCGGCCGGCGTCCCGCTGTCTGTCCGCTCACCCGCTCATCACCGTCCGTTTCGTTCTGCCATCCCACCCTGCTGTCCCTCACCCGAATCTGCCTTCTGGTCCCGGCATCTCAAGCTACTCTAGCAACACCCCGCTCACTGGTGTCCTTCCCATCTGTCTGTCCCTTCATCCTTCCATCCTTCTACTCCCTCATTCATCCATTTAAATTGATGCCAATTTTACCGGAGGCGGAGGACTCCAAGGTGGTCAGGGCAGCCTCTTGCCTCCTCCATCCTGTCAGAAGTAAAGAAATATGTATAATAGCGTGCTATTACAGTAGGATGATAACAGTAATAAAAGTAATCACAGTGGGATAAAAACAGCAATTAGCGCAACAATTAAAGCAAGATAACAGTATTAATAATAGTTATTCTACTAGATTAGCATAATAATGGTAATAACAGTACTAGGAACTAATAGCTATTGAGCATGATTTGCCAAGCTGTATCCTAAGCTCTCCATAGGCAGTATCTTGCTGGAGATCCCGACCCTTGTAGGTAGATACAAATTTAGGGATCGTTTCTTTTTTTAAAGAAATTCATTTTAATGAGAAAAAAAAGTTAAGATAGCAATGAAACAGTTTCAAAACAGGTTAGTAGGATGGTTATAGCAATTAATACATTACATATTGTTGTCTTTATAGCAGTTATTCAGAGGACAAGATGCAGATCTGATATCTTGTCTAAACAATACTGGTGCAAACCTTAGTTCCTTTTCATTGAACTAAGAGAAAGTAGTTGTATATCTATCCTAACTATCTTGGATACACACACATGCTTTGGACAATTGCCAGTTGTGCTGGTAACCTAGTAGTATTATGGACTATTGGACCCTATCGGGTTATTTTGCTGAATTCAAGTGCCTACATTATTTGGACTGGCATCAAGTATGAAAAGGTCCTTTAAAGACTTCTCCAAGTTAGCCGGGCGTGGTGGTGCACGCCTGTAATCCCAGCACTCGGGAGGCTGAGGCAGGAGGATCAGTGCGAGTTCGAGACCAGCCTGGGCTACAAAAGTGAGCTCAAGGCCAGCCTGAACTGCATAGCAAGACCCTGTCTCAAAAAGCCAAAAAAAAAAAAAAAAAAAAAAAAAAAAAAAAAAAAAAAAAAAAAAAAAAAAAAAAAAAAAAAAAAAAAAAAAAAAAAAGACTTCTCCAAGTATAGCTTCTCTAATTGCAGTGGAACACCCACCTCTGACAAAACAAAAGAAAAAGACAGATGTAAGTAAAGGACTGTTTTGTTATGAAAAAATGAAAAAGTAGACATAAATTGAGTGTCCCTTATCTGACTATTATATGTCTTGGCGTGTTTTTAGTCGGGTTGATGTTATTTGGGGTTCTGTAGGCTTCAGTTACCTGAATGTCTGATTGTTTTCTCAAATTTGGGAAGTTTTCTGCTATTACATCTGCCCATATTCTTTTGATATCATTTGTATTGACTCCTTCTTTCTCATTGATTCCCATTAATCTCACGTTGTTCATTTTCGCATCGTCTTGCAGATGATGGATTATTTTTTCCTGCATTCTGGTTGTTTTTAAAAGATCCTTTCTTACTCTTTCACTGGTTGCAACTGTGTCTTCAAGGTTGGAAACTCTATCTTCAT
>PVJA010035520.1:0-21785 GCA_004027025.1 Myocastor coypus | reverse complement strand
CTGAGGGCAGGGCTGGCTCAGCATGTGGTGCCGGGGATCGAACCACGGTCCCTGCAGCCACCTAAGCTTTCCTAAACAGGCGCTTTAGACCACTGACCCATCCTGCCAGAGCCCTAAAATCTATTCTATTCTTTAACTTTTGGTTTGTTTCTGTTGTTTGCCTGCAACAAATATTTATGTACAAGCATTTGGACTTCTTTTATGTGTGTGGGATCAGGGTTCAAACTCATGACTTTGCACTTGCCAGGCAGGCACTCTTGCCATGGAGCTATCTCCCCAGCCCCTGGACATTTATTTTTTTGAGGTAGAACCTCCCTATGTAATTCAAGCTGGCTCTGAACTCTCTTTGAGGTCCAGGCTGGCCTTGAACTCATAGTAATTCTTTTTTTTTGGGGGGGGGGGACCAGGGTTCGAACTCACGACCTTGCACTTGCCCAGCAGGCACTTGTGCCTCGTAGCTATCTCCCCAGCCACTCATAGTAATTCTACTGCTTGAGCCTCCTGCGTGCTGAGACTGCAGGCATGCACCACTGCGCCCAGCTTGACATACATTTTTATTTCTCTCATGTTTATAGTCAAAGATTCAACCAACATGGATCAAAAAATTTGAAAAACACTTCCATTTGTCCTATACAGACGTCCACCTGTGTTATTACTCCCTAAATGGCCCGGCATACCAACTATTTCCGAAGCACTTACATAATATTAGGCATTCCAGGTAAAACAACCCAGAGATGATTTAAAGTATATGGTACAGGGGGTTGGGAAGATAGCTGAGTAGAACAAGCCAATCAGTATATGGCATGGCGTGATGGTGCATGCCCCTCAGCCCAGCTACGTGGGAGGCTGAGGCAGGAGGATCGCTGAGCCTGAGGCCAGCTTGAGCTATATAGTGACGTCCCATCCTCACAAAGAACCAGTCATCCAAACTAGCGAACTAATCCAATACAGAAGACCCTGGGTTTAACCCCCCCACACACACACACATACACACACGCGCGCGCATGTGCGCGCGCACAAAATCAAAAGGGCCAGAGTGATAGCTCAATAGTGTAAGTGCTTGCCTGCCAAGCGCAAGGTCCTGAATTCAATTCCTGGTACTGAAAAAAAAAAAAAAAGTATAAAAATATGCAGGAGATATTTGTAGGCTACACAGAGACCACAACTTACTTTTTTTTTTTTTATTTCTTTTTGGGGGAGCTGGGGATCAAACTCAGGATCTTATACTTGCCAGACAGACACTCATGCTCCTGAGCTATCTCCCGGGCCCCAAATGCAATATGGATCAGCCTCTTTTTTGTGGGGTGGGAGGGTGGAGGGATAGGGGGTAGGGGTGGGGGTGAGGTGAGGGGTGGGGTGGTACCAGGAATTGAACTCAAGACTTGTATTTGCCAGGCAAGCACTTATTCCACTGAGCTATCTCTCTAGCCCCTTACTCAACTTAGTTTCTACCGGAGGACTCTTCACCCACGTGCCCTGAGGCTGGCACCCTGGTTCTCACTAGACAGAGCTGTGACCAGGCTCCATTACTTTTCCTGACTCTGAGTGTGATAGCACGAGGTGACTGCTCAAGGGATCTCCCAGCCGTCCTCACTTCCACTGCCTTTGGTAAGAAGCAGCCGTGTCCCTGCTGAGCAGCAGGGCTGGTGGCTGTACTGACACAGCAACATCTTTATCGCCTCTCTCCCCAGCAGTGCGGGGATCCTGGCCAGGTGGAAGACTTGGCCTCTCATTTAATAGAGCCATCAAGCCCCAGGCCTGCCTAGAGTTGGATGGCAGAGTTCCCTGCAAGCAGGGTCCACTTTCTGCCCTGCCAGGATGGAAGAGCCCAGAGGCCACAGATGCAGGCTGAGGGAGGAGGCTACTCCTGCGCCTGTCAGACCTTCCTGGGACTTGCCTTAGAGATGTCACTTTTGTGTGACAAGGGAGACCTCCTAGAGAATGGCATGGCAGATAAACCGGCCTGTTGTCCTACAGCTGGACGCCAATGCCTTGTGGGACCTAGACACGAGCAAAGCAGTATTTCTCCAAAGGACAGTAACACACACCTTGCTGCAGAGAGCAGGTCTTAGCTCCAAAAGGAGACACTTGCAGATAATGCCTCCTTTGGTTTCCCCAGCCCACTGCAGGAGCGGGGCTTATAGGTCTGCAAGGCCCATGGGGTCCTCAGGGGCAGCAGGCAGGAGGCTGCACTCACTCAGGACTCCATTCAGAACTGGTAGTTTTAGGTCATCTAGGAAATGGTTGGAAGAGCATACATGAAAATCATAGCAAGAGACCCACAAAGCGCCATGCCTCCTTTGAGGTGGGGGTGTAAGGACTACTTGCTTTAGTTTGGAGAGACAATCATGACATGTTCTCAACTCTGGACCTTCAAAATTTTATTGAAATATGTTGCTGTTTTTTTTTTTTTTTTTTTTTTTTTTTTTTTTTTTTTTTTGTGGTACTGGGGATTGAACTCAGGACCTTGCTCTTGCTAGGCAAGCACTTATTCTACTGAGCTATCTTCCCAGCCATTGCTCTAGGTCTTAAAAGCTTAATGACCTAGAAATAAGATAGGATAACATTCTGTCCTGTGCCACACCAACATGATCCCCATCTGAGGATCGGAGTGCTGTCAGAGAGCTCATGGAGCTCTGTGGCAAGTGGCAACGGTGTACTGATGACCCAAATGAAAGAAAGTTGAGTTTCCACTCTTTTCTGCTGAACAGAGCAGCGCTAAAGCACGTGCCAGCTCAATAACTGCGTATCAGGTGTCAGGGACTGCATTTATTCTTCCCCAACAATGAGCCCACATCTGAAATAGCAGCTGCAATTGGAGTCACCACATAATTAAGTTTATGGAAATCCAGTGCTACTCGCCAAAGCCCATCTGCCATTGTTCCCGGCCAAATAAAGTGGGAATGGGATCAAATCAGCACCCAGAGTTGTTCCAAGCCATGACGGTATTGCAGGGCTCTTGAGTCCCCAGGGAAGAGACATTTCCTTCAGTCTCTCACTTAGGGAAGTAGAGAGTGACCCTTGATTTTTGGCATCATCAACTCTCTTTCTTATACTCTGCCAACCTGAGAATCGATGCAGTAATTCTGCCTGTGGTGAGATAGCGACCCCAGGTGTGTCATTAGGGGCCTTTAAGAAAAAGTGGCTTTGGAGAGCCATGGTCCTATTGTGAAGTCGCAGCAGTCACATTCCATTTATTGCTCTGTTTTTTCTCCTTTCTTTATAATGCTTGAGACTGAAGCCTGGGGCCTTCCTACTAAGCTACTGTCCTAGACTTCTTCCTATTTGGGGGATGAGGCTTGAGATAGGATCACACTATGTAGTTCACATTGGCCTTGAACTCTCTTATGTAGCCCAGGCTGGCCTTGAATTCACGGCAATGCTCCTGCCTCAGCCTCTCTCCGGTGCTGGGATTACAGACGCACACTACCACACCCAGCTAGACCCATTCCTCTGGAGGTAGAATGTCACTAAATTGTTAAATTTGTCCAGGCTAGAGTCCAACTTGCAATCCTCCTGCCTCAGTTTACTTGATCGTTTTCAATCCCTACTCTGACCAACAGATGCCAGTGGACTTCTGGATTTCTAGGAATTCATATTGGCTAAGAGCCTTTGCTCAGTTATCACCAAAAGGCCCGGATGAACCTTATTGTGCAAAGTTGCCCTGCCTGATGGCCTAAATCCCCCCAGGGAAGGCTGGGGGAGATGCTCTCTGCGTTATTTCAACACCCTTTCCAAGGGATATCAGCCCCCACCTCTCCTGGGGGTGGGGTGGGGGTGGGGTCTGGATTCCTGGGTGACTTAGGCTTGAGAACTGTATGTGTGTCAAGATGCCTAAGGTCCAATCTCTGCTTACCAGATCTGAACTGTTGTTGTGTCTGAAAATCAAGTAAAGACTGGGGGATGGGCCGCTCGCTTACCTTCCTTCCAGGAATGCCCAAATCAGCGACTCACAGCAGGCTCTGTGGGTGGAGTGTCCCTCAGCAAATGCCACTTGCCCTGCTAGTTACATTACCCACACTCATTTTCCTCCAGCAATTCAGGAGCTGAGCTTGCTCTACCACCTGGAACCTGTGCATCCTGTGGAGACAGAAGCCCATAGGCAACTTCAGCTCTGTCATCAGCTGCTCCTGCTGGGAATCTCACAGGGGTGCTTGTTTTCCCTCCCAAGGAACTGCTCCAGGCCTTGGTTTTTGGGGGCATCAACTCCTGGATTCACACACACACACACACACACACACACACACACACACATCCCTTGTTTACTATCTTCTGTTAGGGGCTAAACTTTATTCCGAAAGGAATTGGGAATTATCAATGTGTTTCCAATGTGGAGAAACTCAAAGACTTCTTTCTTTTCTTTTCTTTTTTAAATTTCTTTTTTTTTTTTTTCTTGTCCCAGAACTTTTGGGTATTTGTTTATTTATTTATTTTTATGGCTGGCTCAGCCTGCCCTGAGGGCAGGGCTGGTGCAGCATGTGGTGCTGGAGATTGAACTGCGGTCCCTGCAGCTACCTAAGCTTTCCTAAGTAGGCGCTTTAGACCACTGAGCCATCCTGCCAGGTCCGTCTTTTTCTTTTTGTTGAGATAAGTCTCACTTTGTTGCCCAGGCTGGTCTCAAACTCTTTTTTTTTTTTTGTCTTTTTGAGACAGGGTCTCGCTATGCAGTTGAGGCTGGCCTCGAGCTCACTTTTGTAGCCCAGGCTGGTCTCGAACTCGCACCAATCCTCCTGCCTCAGCCTCCCGAGTGCTGAGATTACAGGCATGCGCCACCATGCCTGGCTGGCCTCAAACTCTTAACCACCCTCCTGTCTCACTCTCCTGGATGCTGAGATTACAACTCAGCGCCACCACACCCACCCACCTGTCTGTGTCTTTTTTTTGCTTGCTGCAGACTGAACCTAGGGCCCTGTGCATGCTAAGTACAGTGAACCACACCCCCAGCTTGAAGCTGACATTTACCAGGACCATGACATCGGGTAGGGAAACATTGGAAGAGGTCAGTCAGAAGGAGAGAAGAACAGGTAGTTTTCTGATATAGTGACCCCAGGGGACCTTAAAAGCATGCAGACAGCAGCCAAGTACAGGAGGGGGACATTGGCTGTGAGGAGGCTGAGAGACGCTGGTCCCTGGGGTGTCCTGGATACAGGATTGTGGATCCTCCCTCCCTTCCCTTTCTTCTTCTTGACATGGGGTCTCACTACAATGACCAATCCAGTCTTAAACTCTTGAGCTTGCGTGATTCTCCTGCGCCAGCTCCTGAATGCTCAACTTCAGGTTCACATCCCTGCACCCTGCTGAGGCTGCTCTGAAGGAGACGCTAGGCCGGGCTGAGTGCCATCCAGTGTGGCAAAGCATACATTCTACTCTCAGGAGCCACTTGCTGTCCATGTGGCCTTGTCCAAGACTTGAGTGACATCCACTGCAGAGCTCTGATCCCCTCACCTTGCCTGGGGGAGCAGTGCCTCTGACGTCCTCCTTGTGACACGCTCAGTGAGCATGGTGTGAAGCAAAGTCAAGCTCAGGGACATGGGCATGGGAGGATGCTCTGTGCTGTTTGCTAAGCCAGGAATGTCCTATTACCTCGAGCCTTTGCCTATTTACCCAAACCTTTGAGCTGAAAAAAGTGGAACGCAAGCTGCCAACTGGTTCCAACTCAAGATAGCAGGGACAAGGCAGGGAGGCATGATGTACAGCCATGCAGTGTCACAGTGCCACAGAGATGGCCCGTCTCACCCTCTGCTGTCACTCCCCCCCCCCCTTTTTTGCTGTCCGCCTCACCAGCTTCCTCCTGCCTCTTTATCTCCCATCATGCCTTTAAATATTTTTTTTTTCCTTTTTTATAGTATTGGGGAATTGAACCTAGGTCTTTTACACTGAGCTTCATCCCAGGGTCTCCCTCTGTAGTTCAGGCTGACCTGGAGCTCACTATGTAGAACAGACTAGCCTTGAATTTGCGTCTATCCTCCTGCCTCAGCCTCCCAAGTGCTGGGACGACGGGTGTACACCACCAGGCCTGGTCTTCCTTTATCTTTCATTTTGAGACAAGGTGTTGCTAAGGCACCACATTGTCCAGGCTGGACTCAAACTTGTGATTCTCCTGGCTCAGCCTCCCAGAATCCTGGGACTGTACGTATGCACCACCATGTCCAGGGAGCAGCACTTTTTTTTTTTTTAGATGAACACCGATGAGTTCTAACTGTATGTTTATGTGTACGAAGCAGTTTTATGTATGCAATGTGGGGTGGCTGAATCCAGCAAATTAACATATCCATCACCTCAGTGACTGAACATTTATTCCTCCTATCTAACTGGAGCATCCCATCCTTGGACTGACACCTCCACCCTCACCCCCAGGCTCCCTTCTACCTTCTGACTCTGAATTCGTTCATTTGGATCCCACAACAAGCGAGAGCATACAAGGTTAGTGCCTCTGTGTCCGGCTGCTTTCGCTTAGGAGTCTGTCTTCCCTGTCCTCTGTGTTGTGGCAGATGACCAGCTTTCCCCTGGGGAGGCCGAGTGCTGCCCGGTCGCTGTGGAGCGTAACCACTCCTCTGCGCATGCGCTCATAGGCTGCCTGGTTCTCACCTACGCTGACAGCACTGCTACCAGCACCTCAGACCCTGCTGCCCTTTCCTGGGGCTCTGTGCCCAGAAGTGGGCAGCTGAGCATATGCTAATTTTATGTTTCTGTTTAATGAGGACCCTAGCTTTGGCCTTTGGGGATTACATTCATCTTGGGCTATGGACCAAAGGCTCTGCTCCTTCCCCCAACTCACACTGTTCCGCAGCTTCCTGCAGGGCTGGGTCACAGTCTGCAGTGCCCTCCTGCATGCTCTCTCTGTGTTCCCCAGGGATCGCCCCCTCTACATCATGCACCCCTCTGTCCTTCCCAGCCTGTGTACTCCACTTCCTGCCCTGCCACAGGAGGACAGAAGATGGGGGAAAACTGAGGCCCACGGCCATGCCCCTGGTCTGCTCTCTGCCAGGCTGCTACTGCTGGCCGACACCTGGCCTTTGACACAGCTCTCCTTCCTGCCTGCCTCAGCCACCCCGCCTCTAGGTCCTGGGCCTGGGAGTGGGAGCAGCGTCTCTCTATTGACCCCCCTTTAGCTGTGCCCGAACCATGGTAAACAGTTCTTTATTAACTCTCCTCCGCGTGCCCTTTGCATCTGCCATTTCCTCCCGACACCTTGATTGATTGATCAATGAGGTTCCTATCACTGGCTGCAGGTGGTCCAGAAGGCCTGTTTGGGCCCAGTGCTTCCAGAATGTGTTTGTAACAGCAGACCGTCTTCTCCAAATGCCTCTCAATCCAACTTCTGTCATTGGTAGGAATGGGTCACACCTGCCTTAGCCTCCTGTTCTCAGGAAACCAAGCTGGAGACAAGGGTATGTATGGGAATTTTACTGGCTAGTGTGACCCTAGGAATCTGGAAGCAGAGGAAGCTCCTGAGGCTCCCATCCACAATGACCTACTGCACACAAGTCCTCATCAGAGGCTCTGCTCTTAGAGGACACTAAGCTAAGGAAACACCCTCCAGGAGTCTGCCTGGAAAGCAGGCCTCTGAGTTGCATTAATTTCCAGCCAGAAATCCAGGAAGACCCCATTGCTGTAGTAAACAGGCACTGGGCAACCTTGGCCTGCGTGGTTGACTGGGATGAGGGACAACTTACCTCATGCCATATGAGTCCTGGCATAAGGTTGTCCAGTGGCACTGTGACAGGTGGCCCGTTGCTTTATCTGGGGGAGCATAACCTGCACAATCAAGGGCAAAGCTTCTGCTAGGGTTTTAGCCCCACTGGTTCCAGGCTCCCCAAAGGAATGCCAGTGCTGTCTACATTCTGATTGCTTCTGCCTGGGAACATTGGGTTTCCATCTCCTAAGCTGTGGCAGTGACAGGGATGACTAAGGCTGGAGGATAAAGGACACAGAGTGCCAGCCCAAGATTTGGGCCCTGAGGTCCCGCTTGGATTTGATCAAGGACAGTGGAAAACAGTTACTGTGGCAACTACTGAAATACAAGGCAGGTGTGGCTGAGAAAACCTGAAGCAGTGCCCTTGGGTATCTGGGACACATAGGTCCCTAAAACAGCCACTGCTGGGGCCATGGATATAACTCGGTGGGACAGAGCCTGCCTGGCAAGCAAGAGGTTGTAAGTTCAATTCCCAGTACTGAAGAATAAATAAATAAATACATAAGAAGATGCCAACAACCACTGCTGAAGGAGAATAAAATTATACTGAGGTCTTCACTTAAATGCATAGTCCAGGCCAGGCATGGTGGTGCACGCCTATAATCCCAGCACTTGGGAGGCTGAGGCAGGAGGATCACTGCGAGTTCGAGACCAGCCTGGGCTACAAAAATGAGTTCAGTGCCTGCTTACACTGCATAGTGAGACCCTGTCTCAAAAAGACAAAAAAAAAAAAAAAAAAGCCACAAAAGCATATAAGAAACAAACAAACAAATAAATAAATGTATCATCCAAAGCAGAAGGGATGTTGCAGATGTCACCCAAACACCCCCTCCAACGACACCTTAACTTCATGTTTCACCTTTGTCCCCCTCGGTGTTTGCTCTCTGTATCTGCTCCTAGCAAGACCCAAGCCCACCCTTCCCAGCATCCCTTGTGGCTCAGTCCTGGTTTCAGCTTCTCCCATCAGGCTCAGCCATTTTGCCAGCACCAGTAACAGCAGGGGTGGCAATTCCAGAGCCATGATTTTGTAAACCCCTAAATTCCCTTGTGATGGAATTACATGTATTTGTCTAGATCTGATTTCTGAATATGACACTTTGATTACTTATTAGCTTGCTGGTTATTGCCTGGCTTGGTTTTTTTTTTTTTTTTTTTTTTTTGTCTTTTTGAGACAGGGTCTCGCTAAGCAGTTGAGGCTGGTCCTGAGCTCACTTTTGTAGCCCAGGCTGGTCTCGAACTTGCACCAGTCCTCCTGCCTCAGTCTCCCGAGTGCTGGGATTACAGGCATGAGCTACCACGCCCGGCTTTTTGTTTGTTTTTTTTGAGACAGGGTTTTGCTATGTAGTTCATACTGGCTTTGAACTCACTATGTCACTCAGGCTGGTGTGAAACTCATAATGACCCTCCTGCCTCAGCCTCCTGGGTTCTAGGATTACGGCTGTGTACCACCACACTTAGCATCCTTATTATGTCTGTGTTGCCGTATTTTGTTTAAACTTCTTGATGCCAGTACTTGCTTGATTTTGTTCACCGTGTCTGCAGAGCCCAGCTTGGTGTTCAATCCATACAATGTGCCCAGTAATGATCCCTCAGCTGCTGGCTGGCTGGGGCAGGGCTGGCTATACATGAGGAAGAAGGAGGGAGGGCAGAGTTCCTTTTCCCAGACTCTAAGCTTTGGGATGTCCCTGGGCTCAGCCATGGTTGCTCCTTGGTGAGCTCTGCCAGCCTCATTTCAGTTTTTATCTCTAAGCTGGGGGTGGGGACAGTGGCTCACATCTGTCATCCCAGCACTCTGGGAGCCTAAGGCTGAGAATTGTGAGTTGAAGCCAAGCCTGGGCAACTTAGCAACTTATAAAGACCCTATTTGAGAACTTTAAACATAAAACAAAAGCATGGGGATGTAGCACTGTGCAAAGACCCTGGGCTCAATTCTCAGTAATGTAGGCAAGAACATGTAGCTTGATGCATGAACTTGGCCTTGAACTTCTGGCCAAGGTCAAGTGGCAACAGGCATCTCAGGTGTAACGGGTCCAAAACAGAGCTCTTAGCCTCTCCTACAAGCAGTTTCCCCACAGGCTTTCCTGTCTAAGTGAAGGACTCTGCTCTTCTAGTTGCTTGGGCTACAAACTTGGGGGTCCGTCCCACTACCCTCATCTCTTTCACATTTTCTACTCAGCCCTTCAGCAACTCTCTGGGCTCTATGTCTTTTTTTTTTTTTTTAATTTTTAAAATTTTTTTCTTGTTTTAGAACTTTTGTTTGTTTGTTTATTTATTTATTTATTTATTTATTTTGGTGGGACTGGTGTTCATTTATTTTTATGGCTGGCTCAGCCTGACCTGAGGTCAGGGCTGGCACAGCATGTGGTACCAGGGATCAAACTGAGGTCCCTGCAGCAGCCAGTAGGTGCTTTAGACCACTGAGCCATCCTGCCGGGCCCCTCTATGTCTTTATTTTTTTTTTTCAATTTTTTTATTGTTTAAATTTAACAATGGTTGGGGCTGGGGAGATGGCTCCGTGGTACAAGTGCCTGCCTGGTAAGTGCAAGGTTGTGAGTTTGAACCCTGGTCCCACAAAAAAAAATAAATAAATTAACAATGGTTATATTACATATTTTCATCAGAGAATTATTTTTATTTTATTTTTATTTTTTTCTTGTTTCAGAACTTTTTTTTTATTTTTTATTTTTTATGGCTGGCTCAGCCTGCCCTGAGGGAAGGGCTGGCGCAGCATGTGGTGCCAGGGATCGAACCGCGGTCCCTGAAGCCACCTAAGCTTTCCTAAGCAGGCGCTTTAGACCACTGAGCCATCCTGCCGGGCCCTCTATGTCTTTATTAAAACTCCTCATTTCTCACTTCCAGCTCTTGGGAGGCTGCAAACAGGCAGATCACTATGGGTCTGATCACCCTATGAGACCTGAACACCCTGTAGAGCCTTCCCTAAAATACAAAAAACAAAAAAACCAGCCGGGCGTGGTGGCACATGCCTTTAATCCCAGCACTTGGGAGGCTGAGGCAGGCGGATTGGTGCAAGTTCGAGACCAGCCTGGGCTACAAAAGTGAGCTCAAGGCCAGCCTCAACTGCATAGCGAGACCCTGTCTCAAAAAGACAAAAATAAATAAATAAATAAATAAATAAATAAATAAATAAAATAACAAAAAAATCTTCATTTATTTATCTTCACCTCCCTAAAGTTTTAGTCAGCTTGCAAAAAGATTACTGCAGTGCCTTCTATAACAGAAGCTTCTAGAGTTCTTGTCACAATCCCCTTGGCTACTCCAGCTACAACGGATGGTGATGTATGAGCTTGGCTCACCTTGTGTCAAGAAGTGTGTACCTTGTGCCTGCCTGTCACCCTGAGCTTCCCCAGTGCCACAGATAATCTCTGGCCAATGCACAGTCCAGCAGTTCAGGTTTAACATCCTGGCGGAGAAGCCCCAAGCCATGGGGACAGGAACCAGTAGACAGCTACCACTCAACCTGCTGTCCTCCAGGCAGCTTATTCTGAGAGATAGTCATAACTTTCCCAGAAGGCCTGGACAAACTGAGCCACAGTGTTCCCAACAGTAACCTTGGTCATGGACCCTGACTCTGGCTGTCTTTTCCTGACTCAGCCTCCTATGCCTTTGGCCCTGCTCCTGAGATTCCCATCCACAATGACCTACTGCACACAAGTCCTCATCAGAGGCTCTGCTCTTAGAGGACGCTAAGCTAAGGAAACCCCTCCAGGAGTCTGCCTGGAAAGCAGGCCTCTGAGTTGCATTGATTTCCAGCCAGAAGTCCAGGAAGACCCCATTGCTGAGGTAAACAGGCACCAGGCAACCTTGGCCTGCACGCTGTGGCATCTCCAAAACCACAAAGAATTGTGCTTGTGGTTGACTGGGATGAGGGACAAAGTGACAAAGAAGTGCTGAAGTGTCTGCGGGAGCTGGGGTAATTTCCAACTATAGACTGTCGTGTGCATGGGTGGCTGGGTTTTCACTGCTTTGCTCCACTGGGAGGGAGGCGTGGCTGTCAGGCAGCCAACTGTCCCCTCAGGATGCACACAAGAGAGCCCCTTGCCTTCTGCACCCTCACTGAAGGCAGCACAGCGCAGGAAGCTGCCGTATTGGGGCACAATGGGCCCTCTCAGAATGGGAGTCTGAGGTCCCAGAGGGAACATCTGAGTGAGCCTGAGAGCCTTGAGCCCCCTTCTCCTTTCCACTATGTGCCCCACTCTCCTGATGCTTTGGGCCCAAGGAGAAGACAGAGACCAGGTCTCTGTGTCACCTGAGAGGAAGACATGGCCCCGTCTGGTAGGGAAAACGTCACTCACCAGGCAGGTAACACAGATGGGACCGGATCTAGTATGGCCCTGGATCTTGGGGTGCCGGGTTGTATTGCAATCAGAAGCTTCAAAGAAGAGTTTCCTGACATGAAGCACTCTTCTGTCACGTGGGATGGATATCAAGGAAGGATTCCTGAGACCCATTCTGGCTCTAGAAAATGGTCTGCAGTAGTATGAGAATGCTGGGATTTCCTCCACTGAGCTGCTCGCTGTACTTGTTTTTGTGAGACCAGGTCTTGCTATACAGTTCAGGCTGACCATGAGCTCACTATGTTACCCAGGCTGGCTTTGAATTTGCCAGCAATTCTCCTGCCTCAGCCTCCTGAGTACTGAGACCTCAAGCTTGGTCCAGGCATACGCTACCACACCTGGCTCCACTGAGTTTTAAAGGATTATACATGAGATTTGCCACTTTATTTTTTATATTACAATAAAATATATATAGCATAAAATTGGGCTATTTTCTTTTTTCTTTCTTTTTCTTTTTTTTTTTTTTTTTTTTTTGCAGGACCAGAGTTTGAACTCATGACCTTGCACTTGCCAGACAGACACTTAAGCCACGGAGCTATCTCCCCGGCCCCTGGGCTATCTATTCTTTGACCATTCTTTTCTTCTTTCTATTTGGTACAGGGTCTACAGGGATTACAGGGTCTCACTATGTAGATCAGGCTCATAATGATTCTCCTGCTTTCAGCCTCCCAAGCACTAGGATTACAGGTGCACGCCACCATGCCCAGTGTCAATTGCCCTGTCAGTGAGCCCTGGCATCTGCCTAAGCAGGCACTTTAATCTGCTGAGCTATCTGGCAGGCCTGGGCTACATAATGAGGGCTAGTCTGGACTACAGAGCAAGACCCTGTCCCAGTAAAACAAAACTCCAAACCAAACAGAAACTCAATTTCCATTAAACAATAACTGTCCACTTTCCCATTCCTGCTGATAGCACAGTTTTGGCAAAGAGTTCAAAAGACACTGGCATGGGATACGAGAATGTTTTTGTTTTTGTTTTTTTTATGGGGGCAGAGACCCTACTAGCTAAGTGGGCTCTCTAGGGAAGTGTGGAGGCTACTGCCTTCCCTAACATGGTAAGGGATGGACAGCTGAGGGCTCATCAAGACACACTAAGAGGGCCCGGCAGGATGGTTCAGTGGTCTAAAGTGCCTGCTTAGGAAAGCTTAGGCAGTTGCAGGGACTGCGGTTCGATCCCTGGCACCACATGCTGTGCCAGCCCTGCCCTCAGGGCAGGCTGAGCAGGCCATAAAAATAAATAAACAAAAGTTCTGAAACAAGAAAAAAAAATTAAAAATTAAAAAAAAAAAAAAGACACACTAAGGGTTCCACCGAACTGGAAGCTGAGCTCACTTGGTTTTTTCCCCTCTAGTACTAGAAATTGAATTCAAATATATATATTTGAGACAGGGTCTCACTAAGCTGTCCTAGCTGACCTAGAACTTGCAAGCCTCCTCACTATGCCCCGGTTGCAGCGGGGATTGCAGGCCTGCACCACCACACCTATTATCTCATTTTATTCAGGCTCCTCACGCAGGAGGCCAAGAACGGGAGAACTACACAGGCAGGAACAGTGGACTCTGCTTAGCAGGAAGAACTAGGGGTGAGAGGGCTTACAGGGCTGTCTCTTGGTGCTTTTGTGCCTCCTGGTGAGGGTTAGTATGCAACTCTGGCAAGGAAGGACTCAGACCTTGAGTCTGGCCATGGCACGGCGACAGCCCTTGATGGTAAGCATTCCCAGAACCAGCAGCCAGATGCCTCTGCAGAGAATCTGTGGTGCTTGTGCCCGCTGAGAGCGGTCCTCAGTGGCAATCTACGCTCAGGGGCTTTGCTCTTGTGCTCTGACACTTGTCTCAAAGATCTCAGAGCATGTCGATCCTGTGGGTTTTGTCTCTCAAAACCCTGGCCACAGGGAATGTGGAATGGCTTGAATCACCTCTCAGAGCCAGGGCAGGGCTCAGCCCACAGCTGGTCCAGATGCTGGCAGCATAGCAGGTGAGATGTTTAGAATCTATCAGGGCGAGGGTAAGGAATGGAGGGCGGACTCCAGGCTGTGTTGTGGCTGTGGGGGTGTATGCTGCAGTGTAAGCCTCTGAGTCCTGGGCTCTGGAAACTGTCCTTTCTGTCCCCTACCATGTGGTCCAATCTCTCATACCTGGAGCTTGGAGGTTCAAAGTGAAGCTGCCCCTTGCCTTTACCCTTTTGCCTTTGCAGATACACCAAGCAAGCAAGCAAGCAGCAGCCACTGATAGGCAAGAGTCAGCCCCAGGAGCCTAAGGGAGGTAAGTTCCTTCCAGCTGGGGCTGCTGGAGCCCAGCCCCTCGCTGCCTCTTCAGGCGGCAGGCAGCGGTGGGAGCCGGCACTGAAGAGGTTAATATGCATCTGCCTCCGAATGTTAATGTGTCTAGGTGATGTCAGTGGGAGCCGCGAGGGAGTGCGAGAGCACGGGGCTGGGAGGCGGCAGAGGCTGCCGGGCTGCCGAGGAAGACCCCCCACCTCGGCCTGCGGGGCTCTCGCTCCAGGACCAAGGCGGCCAAGGGCGCTGGTGGCTGCCGCAGCCTGCGTGGGTGAACCAGAGCTCAACTCTGGGGGTGCAGGCGACTCTCTGGCTGCATGGACCT
This sequence comes from Myocastor coypus, assembly GCA_004027025.1. Classification (NCBI taxonomy): domain Eukaryota; kingdom Metazoa; phylum Chordata; class Mammalia; order Rodentia; family Myocastoridae; genus Myocastor; species Myocastor coypus. The sequence continues at coordinate 7,135 of PVJA010035520.1, read as the reverse complement.
GCAAGCCGCACTGCTGCCCCCCGGCCCCAATGCCAGCAACACCTCCGATGGCTGGGACAACCTCACCTCCTCGGGTGAGCAGGACGGGCCACTGGGCTGGGGGTGGGGGTGGGACCTGAGGAGGTTTCGCCCTGAGCCAAACTGCTTGGGAAACTTTATTGTAGTTCTTGGGGAACAGATCCGCAGTCTGCTTTGCCTGGGGGGAAGATGGAAGGGGCCAGGAGCGGACAAGGCAGAAAGGGGGAGGACCCCAGTCCAGGGCAGAGGCTCAATCATTGGTGGCAGTGGATCGTGGCCGGCAGCAGGCAGGCAGGAGAAGGCTTACTCATGAGTTCCAAATAGCTTTGCAGAGAGGAAAAAAAAAAAAAAAAAAATTCCAGACTGAAAAAGCAAACCAGAGAGGCTGGTGGGGAGTAGGTGGAAGACCGCAGGAGGCTCTTTCATTCACTGGTACCCTGGGCTTTTCACGTACAAGGGGTAAAGGGGCTGGAGACATCTTTACCGCCCCCTGGCAGAGGCCGTGGGAAGCAGAAGACTTTGCAGAGCATGAGGGGATTAACTTTCCTGGTGAATTAAGCTTCCTGACATTTCCAGATCTGCAGAGCACTGAGTGAGATTCTAGAGGAATGGTTTGAAGAGAGACCACGGTCAGGCAGGCTGTCAGGCTGCCAGGCTGCCACGCGCGGCTGCAGTCTCTGCTCCACTTGGAGGGTTTGGGGGAATGGAGCAAGGAAATCCCTGGCCGGAAGCTGGAGCTGAGAGGGCTGGACACTGACCAGAGCACAGTTGGCAAATGCCACTGCAAGACAGTCACCCACAGAGATGCCCAGGAACCAGCACATAGCTTTGAGCCAGCAAGGACCAAAATAAAATGATTGGAACTACACAAAGGGAAAGGAAGCATACACAGCACACCACACCACACACACACACACACACACACACACACACACACACACACACACACTCCCGTAGCCTTCTGGTTTTTATGATGAGTTTTCTGGGTGAAGCCCAGGGACCCACAGAATGATTCTCATCAAATAGCTCTGTGGGTTTCTTTGTACTAGGGATTAAACCTAGGCCTTCACACTGAACCACATTCCTAAACCTTTCTACTTTTATTTTGAGACAGGGTCTCTCTAAGTCACTAAGTTGCTCAGGATGGGTTTGGATTTGTAATCCTCCTGCTTCAGCCTCGTGGAGTACTGGGATTATAGGCACAAGCTACCATGCCTGGCTTCATTTTTTTTTTTTTAGTGGCCAGGTCAGCCTGCCCTAGGGGAGGGGCTGGCATAGCATGTGATGCCAGGGATAGAACAGTGGTCTCTGCAGTTGCCTAAGCTTGCCTAAGCAGGTGCTTTAGACCACTGAGCCATCTTATCAGCCCCAGTTGTTGTTCTTGACTGAGCCTTTAGAGTAAATGCAAAAGCCAAAGGACCAGGGCCTTTAACTAACAAGTGGCTCAGGAGAATCTGGTAGGATTCCAGGGGGAACAGAGGAGGAGGACAAGGGGAAAAGGTTAGGGACAGTGTGGGGAGGGGGTGAAGTCACGGGGAGGGTGAAAGGGAATAAAGAGTGCCACGCAGGCTGAACAGGACGGCAGGCTGTGAGCTCCGAGAGCAGAGCCCAGGGCCCCACGAGTGACCTCGCCCCCTCTGCCCTCAGGGTCCCCTCCACGCACAGGAAGCGTCTCCTACATCAACATCATCATGCCTTCAGTGTTCGGCACCATCTGCCTCTTGGGCATCGTGGGCAACTCCACAGTCATCTTCGCGGTTGTGAAGAAGTCCAAGCTGCACTGGTGCAGCAATGTCCCTGACATCTTCATCATCAACCTCTCTGTGGTGGACCTGCTCTTCCTCCTGGGCATGCCCTTCATGATCCACCAGCTCATGGGCAATGGGGTCTGGCACTTCGGGGAGACCATGTGCACCCTCATCACTGCCATGGACGCCAACAGTCAGTTCACCAGCACCTACATCCTCACCGCAATGGCCATTGACCGCTACCTAGCCACTGTCCACCCCATCTCTTCCACCAAATTCAGGAAGCCTTCTGTGGCCACCCTAGTCATCTGCCTCCTGTGGGCCCTCTCCTTTGTCAGCATCACCCCTGTGTGGCTCTATGCCAGGCTCATCCCCTTTCCGGGGGGCACCGTGGGCTGTGGCATCCGCCTGCCCAACCCGGACACTGACCTCTACTGGTTCACGCTGTACCAGTTTTTTCTGGCCTTTGCCTTGCCTTTCGTGGTCATCACTGCTGCCTACGTGAGGATCCTGCAGCGCATGACCACTTCGGTGGCCCCCGCCTCCCAACGTAGCATCCGGCTTCGGACAAAGCGGGTGACCCGCACAGCCATCGCCATCTGCTTGGTCTTCTTCGTGTGCTGGGCGCCCTATTACGTGCTGCAGCTGACCCAGCTGTCCATTAGCCGCCCGACCCTCACCTTCGTCTACCTGTACAATGCTGCCATCAGCTTGGGCTATGCCAACAGCTGCCTCAACCCCTTTGTGTACATCGTGCTCTGTGAGACCTTCCGAAAACGCCTCGTCCTGTCTGTGAAGCCCGCAGCCCAGGGCCAGCTTCGTGCCATCAGCAATGCTCCGACCGCTGATGAGGAGAGGACAGAAAGCAAAGGCACTTGACCTAGTCCCTGTCACCCGGACATCTCCAAGTCAGGTTACCGCAGCACATCACAGACGCTGAGAACAAGCAAGGCTGCCCTGGGAGAAGGCAGGGAGGCTGGGGGTGAAGGTTGTGGTGCCTGCCCATTCCACAGGGTCCACGACAGCTGGGGGCCAACATGGGGGGCTGCAGACATCAGAAACCTGTTTGAGGCGCAGCAAGAGACTAGCAAACAGAAACTGAGCAGGAAGAAAATGTTGCTTTGAACATCCTGCTGAGCCGTTATTTGTTAGCTCCCAAATGTCTTTTTCCCAGGGGAAGTGGGTTGGTGGGGGCCCTGGAGGGGTCTGGAAATGTGGCATAGCCTGGCCACTCTTCCAGTCTCCCATCGCTGTGCTAGGAGGCAGCCTTTCTCCCAAACTTGTGGCTGAGCACCAGGGAAGCCTACCGGCACTATTGGGGGTCCCCTGTCTCTCCAGGGGATGCACATATGTGCTGGGGAGGGGGTTCTGACCCTGTAGTAGAAGGTGACCTGGGGTGGGGGTGGGTGGAGGCCTGCAAACTTGTGCAAATGGGGAAGGGCATTCTGCACCCACAGGGACATTTTCTTCATGGGGCACGTTCAGTGGCTGATTGTTGGTGGCACACACATGTTCTGCATGTGTGGGGGGTCATTCCAGTGCCTGGGGTGTGGACACCATCTTTCCTCTCCAGAATCAAGTCAAATAAAAGAGGATCTCCACCCACAGCACTCTGGATGCTCCTGTGTGGTTTGGGTTCTGGGGTGGGGGCGGGTGGCATATGAGGGAAAGAGAGATGTTGTGACATCAAGACTTGGATTTGGCCTGTGTTTTGGGGAGCTGCTAGTAGGGAATCTGCTTTGCTAAAAGCATGGAGAGGATTCAGCAACACTAATGGAATTACTGTGAATTCATTAGATTGCTGCTCTGCAGCTAGGCTGACTCCTGGCTTTTGCCCAAAGTCCTGTGCCTCCGTTTGTCACCGATCCTCATCTTTCAGACCCCAGCCCCCTCCCCCACGCCTCCCCCGCTGAGTCACCAGCAGCAGGGCAGCTCTGGGGCAGGCAGCCTGAGCCATCTCCACTGACTGTGGCTGAGATCCCACTGGCACCTTGAGCCGATTACAGCCGGAGCCACTGGGAGGCAGCCGCAGCTGCTGCTTCACCGAGGGGACCTGTGGCTGAGTGCCCAGTGCCGGGCCCGTTCCCAGGTGCCAGTGAAACGGTGGGCAAATGGTCCTGAAGTGTCCTTGAAGCAGGAGCCCCGGCAGGTCTCCTTGGCGCGGGTTCACTGCAGAGTTGCTGCGAAAGTTCCTTAGAGAAACCCCTGGGTCCCTCTCTCCGGCCAGGGTGGGGGTGGGGGGTGGGGGGAGATAAAGCGCTAGTTCCACCAGGTGTGTTAGTTTTAGGAGCAGTGGTTCTCCACCTGCACACTGTTTTTCTTCCTTCCTAACTGCAGGGGCTCTGACTGCTAAGGAAGCTGTAGCTCATGTGCAGCTAATAAAAGAAAAAAGGTGCTGATGGGAGATTTCAGGCAAATCCAGGAACCAAGTGCTAATCAGTTTTGTTCTCAAAGGCTGTCTTGCAGCTAGTTTGCACAGTGGAAGAGGTTTTCCCTGCGGATCTGTTGCCCCTTCCCTGCCCACCACTGCCCTCACACCCCTACTCCTGCCTGGAGAGGAAAGAGGGGAGGTGGTATCCCCCAGTGAATAGGAGACACGCGGCAACTCCCAGGCAGGGAGCATGCAGTCCTTGTTCTCAATTCCATGCTGAATCTGGAAGTAGAAGCAAAGTGGATGGAGTTAAAAAAAAAAATGAGTGGGTGGGAAGGGAAAGAAAGGAGAGGGCATATGCCAGGCTCGGTGGCACATGCCTGTGTTCCCAGCACTGGGAAGGCTAAGGCAGGAGAAATGCATGAGTAGGAGGCCAGCCTTCAATATACAGCAGGCCCTCACTCAAAGAGAGGGGGGTGGGGAAGAGAAAGAGAGGAGGATCCACCAGGGGCAATAGGAACATGGGAGAGAAGGGTGGTAGGGTGACCACGTGGGGTGGGGGTCACTGACCATCTCTCCCTAACCTGATCAGTAACCAGCACGCTCCTGAGGTGGTACTGGGTAGAGATAAGGGTGCTCAGGGTGCAGGGCCAGGTGTCAGTGAAGCTGGATTCCTGATAGGCTTAGTAGATATAGGGGACTTAGAGCAGGGCTGTCAGGTAGATTTGAGAATGAACAGTGGGATGTCCTGGTCTTCTTCAAGCCAGGCTGTGTCCTGTCAGAGCGAAAGCTGGCCGTGAGATGGAGAAGGTCGGCTGAAAGGGCGAAGGCCCAAGGTTCGTGCTGTTGCTCTCTTCTTCACTCCTTTTCCATATCCAGCATCTAACAGTCCCTGTCTTCATGCCCCTGGGCCCCACCAGATCATCTTCCCTAAACCCAGTGAGAAGCCGGGCGTGGTGGCTCACGCCTGTAATCCCAGCACTCGGGAGGCTGAGGCAGGAGGATTGGTGCGAGTTCGAGACCAGCCTGGGCTACAAAAGTGAGCTCAGGACCAGCCTCAACTGCATAGTGAGACCCTGTCTCAAAAAGACAAAAAAAAAAAAAAAACCCAGCGAGAGCTTCTTGCAGTGCTGCCCTGTGTTTCCCCAAGGAAATAGTTCAGTTCTGACTGTGAGGAAGAGGTTATAAATCCCGATGGGAGAGGTAGTCCATGGTGGAGGGTCGGCCTGGGGTTGGGCACCCCGCCCTTCTGTATGTGGATATCCACTTGCAGAGGGCAACAGCGCCTAGGAAGGTGACTCACAGTGATGTTTACTTCCTGCGTCACCCATTTTCATAGTAGTAGAATTTTTTTTTTTCTTAAGATTGCACTGCTAGCCCAAGCTGGCCTAGAACACGCAGCAATATTCCTGCCTCAGCCTCCTAAGTGCTGGAATTACAGGCATGAGCCACCATGCCCAGCCAGCAGTAGAATTTATATAATACACAGTTCAATGGCATGAAATACATTCATATTCTACTGTCACCATCGCAGTGTTCATCTTCCCAAACTGAGCCTGCAATGCAGCACTAACTCACCACTCTCCCTTCCCCCTGTTCCTGGCAAGCACCATTCTACTCCAGCTCTATGATTCAGACTGCTCTAAGCACTTTGTGTAAGTAGAATCATACTTATACAGTTGTCTTGTTTTGGTGTTGTTGAGACAGGAACTATACAGTTCTAGCTGTCCTCAAACTCAGCACCCTTCTGCCTGGGCTTCTTAGGTCGGGAACTACAGGTCCCCCAACCCAACCACCTGGCTAATTGTTCTTGTGTGACTGGCTTATTTCACTTAGCATAATGTCCTCCAGTTTTACCAGTTTGCTGTGTGTGTCAGAATTTCCTCCCTTTTGAAGGCTGGCTATTTTTCTATTATATGTGGGGACCACATTGTGTTTAGCTACAGCTTTTTTAAAAAATGTATTTAGTACAGTGTTTACAGGGCCTCACTACACAGATTGGACACTTGCTGGTTCTCCCGTTTTCAGCCTCCCAAGTACTACGTTACAGGGGCTCACTCCACCATGTCCAATCCTAATTGCCGTCGCAGGACGCCCCCAGCGTGGGACTGGCAAGGCATGCCTGAGATCGAACCTTTGTCCTTGCACCTGTCTAAGCAGGCGCTTTAATCTGCCAAGCTATCTGGCTGGCCCTTTTTAGCTACAGCTATTGAGAGACACTGGGGCTCCTTCCATCTTTTATCTATTGTGAATGCAAATATCGATGTATAAATAAATTGTTCAAGTCCCCAATTTTGGTTTCTTTGGGTGTACATCCAGAAGCAGGACTGCTGGATCATATGGCAAATCTATGCTTAGCACTTTGAGGACCTGCCAGACTATTTGCCATGGGAGCTGCAGGGTTTACATTCTCACTAGCAACGTGCAAAGGCTCTGGTTCCTCCCTATCCTCACTCTCTTTTTCGTAAAAGCCATTCTAATGAGCGGAGAGCAGTCTCGCTGAGGTTTTGATTTGCATTTCCTAATGATTAGTGATGTTGAGCATCTTTTCATGAGTTTATTGTTCATTTGCATAGATTCTTTGGAGGATGTATATTCAAATCCTTGGCCTGCGTTTTAATTTGGTCTTTTCTTTTGTTACTGTTAGCAATGATATTTTGCTTCACTCAAATTAACAATAATTGGTTCAGTATGCCTCATTACTAGGAACAAAAACAACAAAAATCTAAAGAAAAAACTAGATTCTTTCACCTCTGTGGTCCAAAGAAATATTTGTCTTTAAAAAAGAAAATGAGCCGGGCGTGGTGGCTCACGCCTGTAATCCCAGCACTCGGGAGGCTGAGGCAGGAGGATCGGTGCGAGTTCGAGACCAGCCTGGGCTACAAAAGTGAGCTCAAGGCCAGCCTGAACTGCATAGCGAGACCCTGTCTCAAAAAAAGAAAAAGACAAAAAAAAAAAGAAAAAAAAAGAAAAAAGAAAATGAGCCGGGCGTGGTGGC
>PVJA010035519.1:0-21754 GCA_004027025.1 Myocastor coypus | reverse complement strand
AAAAAAAAAAAAAAAAAAAAAAAAAAAAAAAAAAAAAAAAAAAAAAAAAAAAAAAAAAAAAAAAAAAAAAAAAAAAAAAACTGGCCTGCTGGGGGTGTACACACAAGTAATCCTAGCACTGGGGAGGATGACGGAGGAGGATCACTGCAAGTTCAAGACCAGCCTGGGCTATATAGTGAACTCAAGGCTAGCCTGAACTACACGTGAGTCTCAAAAAGAAAAAGAAGAAGAAGAAAAAAAGAACTCAAAACTAGGGCATGAAGGCAGGGAGATATCAGCAGAAACCTAGGATCCAGAGAGTAGAGGGCAGGAGGGGCTGGGGAAATTGGGGGGCCCTCCTCTCTTTCTCTCTCTGTCTCTCTTCTGTCTCTCTCGTCTGTCTGTCTGTCTGTCTGTCTTTCTCTTTCTCTCGATGATAGTATCAGGGACTAAACTCAGGATCTTGGGCTTGCCAGGCAAGCACTTATTCCCCTGAGCTATCTCCCCAGCTCCATCCCCTCTCTCTTGTAGCAGGGCCCAGAGTACAGACTTAGTGGCTGAGGAGGACTCAGAACAGTCAGAGCGGGCTTCCTGTTGCAGCCCCAGGAGCAAAGGTCTTTACACGAGATCACTGAGGTGAGCCAACACCCCCCAGCCACTTCCAGGACAGGCAAGGAGCACTGCGGGTATCTCAGGGCACTGGCTCCATTGCAAGATGCAGACTTTCCATTTCACAGATGAGGTAAAGTGAAGACTGGAGAAGCAAAATTACCAAAGAGCTTTGCTCTTACTAACCAGGGAGTACTTTAAGCAAGATTCAGTTCCAGTTTGACTCTATGACATTTACTACTTTTTGCACTCTCCACCATAGCCGTTTTGTTATCGTTAATCCATTGAGTGCTCCCTGAACTCCATAATGTGTTAGAGCTGGTGATCATTTGAAGGGCTGTAAAGGTAGATGCGAGATGAGCCAGGGGAGATACATAGGTTGACAAGTCCAAGGAACTCAGGGCGATGGCACAGGGCAGGCGAGGCACAAAAGGAAGGGTCCTAAAAGCTAGGCCTGGTGGGGCATGCCTGTAGTCCTAGCACTCACGAGACAGAGGCAGCAGGATTGCTGAGAATTCAAAGCCAGCCTGGGCTGCTTAGTGAAAAACCCTGTCTCATAAAAAGAAAAAGAAGGAGGAAGAGGATGAGGAGGAGGAGGAGGAAGAAGAGGAGAAGGAGGACAAGGAGGAGGAGGAGGGTTCATTCTGCTGGGGTGAGACGGCACCTGGGAAAGAAGTCGGGAAAGGACCCAGCAGTTGGAAGAGCTGAGTGGTGCAGGTGGATCCCAAAAGAAGCCAGACAGGAGAGTTGAGGAGGTCCTGACGTATATGGGCAAAGCCACAAAGGTACAGAGGGTAACAAAATCCGTAGGGGTGGCATGGGTGTGGGTGGTGGGAGTGTGGAGAGATAAAACCAGAGAGACTCACTTGCCTGTGAGCTTTGCCCTGAGTTCATTGGCCCCGGGGAGCCATAGAAGTGTTCAGTTCTGGGGCCCAGCGGGATGGCTCAGTGGTCTAAAGCACCTGCTTGGGGAAGCTTGGGCAGCTTCAGGGACCGTGGTTCAATCCCCGGCACCACATGCTGCGCCAGCCCTGTGCTTGGGGTGGGCTGAGCCAGCCATAAAAATGAGTGGATAAACAAACAAAGGTTCTGAAACAAGAAATAAATAAATAAAATTAAAAATTAAAAAAAAAAGAAGTGTTGAGTTCTGAGCTGCATTTGCTTCCTTCCTCCATTTATTTGTTTATTTATTTGGCAGTACCAGGGATTGAACTCAGGACCCTGTGCTTGCCAGGCAAGCACTTATTCTACTGAGTTATCTCCCTGGTCCTTCCTCCCTCCATTTACACTGGTCTCAAGTGCCTGGCTTCTACCCAGCTCAGATAAGGCTTTCTGTCTTGTCTACCTGACCAGTCTTTCTGGAGATTGTATGTCCTTAGGGTGAGGGTGGCTCTTGTCCCTCTTTGTGACTTCTTCAACAGTGGCATTCAGGATGTTACTATGTGCTAATGATGGTTTGGCACTGGGGCCACCCAGACCTGTGATTGGTACCCGTAAGGGTGTATTTAACCCGTCTCCACAGTCTTCTCTGCTCTGTGTGGACATGAGGTAGGCAGTGGACAGTGTAGGAAAGTATGGGCAGACCTGATGTGGAGCATTCATTGGTAGGGGGACAGTAGGGTAAGTCATTTTACTTCTGTATGGCCCATTTCCCCAACTGTGACCCATTAGTGTCAAGCCCATCAGACTGTGTGTTAAGGTGCATGTCAAGCTGGGAGTGGCGGCACAGGTTTGTAATCTCAGTGTTTTTGCCTGAGACAAGAACATCACAAATTTGAGCCTATCCTAACCCACTTAGACCTATCTCAAAAAAAGAAAGAAAGAAATCTCAATGTGAAGGAAGGCTTTGGGTTCAATCCCAAACGAACCCCCCCCAACCAAAAAGAAATATATGGACTGGGTGTAGGGGTGTGCACCTGTAATCCCAGCTCTTAGGTGGCTGAACACAGGCAGAACACTATGAGTCCTACCCACATAGTGAGATCCTGTAGCCATTGTACTAAAACACAAAGAGAGAGAGACAGAGGGAGAGAGACAGACAGAGAGAGAGAGAGAGAGAGAGAGAGAGAGAGAGAGAGAGAGAGAGATGTCCAGCGTAGACATGAAGCAGATACTTGGTGCAGTTTAGGTGTGTTCACAGTAGGTAATAATTCCATGCATGGTGTTTGTTACCCATTGTATCTCGGTCTCAGCTCTCAAGCCCCCTCTGTGCTCTGCTCTGCAAAGCTGGGGCAGAACTCAGTCAGCGAATTTCTGAGACTCCTTTGCTGGCTGGCTTGGCTAAGTTCTGCCCCAGTTGTGTGCTCCAGGGAGCAGCGGATGCTGCTGCTTCTGTTTGCTCCATTTCTGAGCAGAGGGCCTGCTCCAACGTCTGGGTCCCTCTCTAAAGGGCCCCACTCTGAGTTGCTAGGCTCCCACACCTCCCCTCAGCCACTTGCTCTCCCAGATGGGGTGGTTGTTTCTTCCTGCAGATGCCTCCTGGGCATTCACAGCAGCAGTCACTCTCGTTTCAGAACCTTTGTTTATTCACTCATTTTTATGGCTGTCTCAGCCCACCCAAAGTTCAGGGCTGGCGCAGCATGTGGGGCCGGGGATCGAACCGCAGTCCCTGAAGCCGCCCAAGCTTCCCCAAGCAGGGGCTTTAGACCACTGAACCATCCCGCTGGGCCCCAAGCAGTCACTCTCATAGCTGGTGCTTTCTGCCTTCTCAGAGGCTCTCCTCACACTACCCCGTGTGGCTGTGTGTGGTTGGTGCAGCAAGGGCTTGGTGGTGCCTCAGAGGCTAGTGAAAGGGGTGGGAGGGGGTGGTGATTGATGTAGAGCAAGCGCAGACTATGCAAGTGCCAGGCATAGGGATGGGCAGACAGGGCAGAGCCTAAGAGGGGTGAACAGGAGGTTGGTATGGTTCTGGGGCACCTCCTAAGGCTGCAAGGGCAGGTTGCAGTTGGAAGAAGGAGGCTTAAAGGCAAGGCCTGTGGGAGGGAAGGAGCAATTTAGGGAATGAAGCTTGGTGAGGGAGAGCTTTCCTGTAATCCTAGTATTCTAGGAGGCTGAGGCAGAGAGATTGCAAGTTTGAGCCCAGCCTAAGCAACTTAGCCACAAGGGATGAGGATGTAGCATGATGTGAATGTTCTGGGTTCAGTCTCCAGTACTAGAAAAAATGAAAGAGGCGAGGAACTAAAGGCCAGGGGACCACAGCCCAGCTGTCCTTGCAGACCCGGAGGTGGGGGGAGGTGCAGAGAGGAGCTATGACTCCATTAATTGGCTGCGTGGTTGCAGACAAAGACCACTGGTGCCACTGGCCCTAAAGTAGGCTTAAAGAAATACACTTTGGAATTAGAAAGCCCGTGTAGGGGCCCGGCAGGATGGCTCAGTGGTCTAAAGCACCTGCTTAGGAAAGTTTAGGCGGCTGCAGAGACCGCAGTTCAATCCCTGGCTCCACATGCTGCGCCAGCCCCGCCCTCAGGGCAGGCTGAGCCGGCCATAAAAATAAATAAATAAACAAACAAAAGTTCTGAAACAAGAAGAGAGAGAGAGAGAGAGAGAGAGAGAGAGAGAGAGAGAGAGAGAAAGCCCGTGTAAGAAATCATGGGAGAAAGCACATTCAGACCCAGAAAAGAGGTGAATGGGAGTGAAGAGGAGGGTTAAGAACTTAAGTTTGCAGACCAAAAAATTAGAGAAAAAGAAGGGCTACAAGGATAGCCAATATTTTGGCCCTAGCCCTTCAAGGTCAGTGAGGACTTGGGACATAAGAGAACCTGTGCTGTAACATCTTATAACTCAATGGTGTCCCAAATTTTCTGTTCAAGGAGATTATGGAGCCATGGCCATGAGGGGCCATGAGGGATCAACGATGTATAGTGCCTAAGGAGAGTCACCTAGAGAGAAGACATTCTCTCAGGCTTTCACAGAGAGCAAACTGGTCAAGCAATGGCTGTGATTCATTGTCTTAGTTACTTTTTACTCGTTGCTGGGACAAATACCCAACACTCAAAATGAAGGAAGGAAAGGTTTATTTAGCTCACAGTTACTGGAAATTTCAATCCACATTCGGTTGGCTCAGGCTGAGTGGATCAGAGCAGAGAACATCCAGTTCATGGTGGTGGAACTGCTGCAAAATGGTGACAGAGGCAGCCAACCAAACACAGCAGCAGAGCAACAGCTCTGGTTTGTCTCTCTGTCTCTCTTTATATTCCTATCAGGTTCTCTGCCTTAGGATATCTGCCCTAGACCACACCCATAGTCCCAGCCCTACTCAGACTGATAATCCCATCAGTACTAAAACACATAATCCCAGTGACTCATGAGTCAAGTCTCAATCTATAGCAGTCCACGCCCAATGACTACATGAGGCTTTGGGGGGACAACTAGACATAAACCATAACATTCATTCAGATGGCTGACACTGACAAAAGATCTACAAAATGCTGTACATGGTTTCAAGGTTAACCCTGAGGGGATTTGACTGACCTTGTCAGATATAAAAGTTTTGTTATATAGGTCTTGCTTTAATTTGGCCTTAATGACCCAGCAAAAAAGTATAGCCATGAGGCATAAAAAGTAAAGCCAGATTAGTATGCTGAGCTGTAAAAGGCTCAAGTCAAAAGCTTCCAACATTGCCAGTTCTGCCTATAGCCCATTATTATTATGGAATACTATTATTGAACTATGTATACTACTACTTACTGTTAGTTCAATGAGAAGAAATATTTGTACCAATAGTGTTGAGAATCATGTCTGCATCTTTTTTTTTTTGTGGGACCAGGGTTTGAACTCACGACCTTGCACTTGCCCAGCAGGCACTTGTGCCTCAGAGCTATCTCCCCAGCCCCTTGCATCTTTTTTTTTTTTAAAGAATTATTTTATTTATTTATTCTTGTTTCAGAACTTTTGTTTGTTTGCTTATTTATTTTTCTGGCTGGCTCAGCCCACCCTCAGGGCAGGGCTGGCCCAGCATGTGGTGCCCGATATTGAACCGCAGTCCCTGCAGCCACCCAAGCTTTCCCAAGCAGGTGCTTTAGACCACTGAGCCATCCTACCGGGTCCATAAAATTATATATTAATAAAATGAATCCTAATCATAAAAAAAAAAAGAGGAGAGATTGGAAAAGAAGGCCACCTGCTCTGTGGGCACAGCACATGTCCTGAGGAATGAAGGGGTGTGGTGTCCAGGCTCTGGGCCTTTGGAGCCACAGTGGGTGACAGCAGATCCTGCAGCTCCCCCAGAGGCACCGCCTTCCTTTTTGTGGCCCCAGTGCCATGGAAGCAGAGGGCTGTCAGCCTATCCTGGATTAATCCCAGAGCTGCAGGGCATCTCCCAAAAAGGCTTTTTTTTTTTTCCAAACTGGGGATTGAACTCAGGCCCTTGGGCTTGCCAGACAAGTGCTTATTCTACTGAGCTATCTCCCCAGCCCCCCCAAAGTGCTTTTCTCTCTTTGTCTGTTTTATGTCTTCTCAGCTGGAAAGCATCACAAAGTTACAGAAATACGCTGCCACTCTTAAGTCCAAGGAAACAGATTTAGCGCGCACAGGGACATGGAGGAGAAAGTCCTCTTGGAGAAGGCATGCCATAGTACTCAGCAGGGTGGAGAGAGCGCAGGCTAGGTGCCCCCACCCACCTGAGCCATGCGCCCCGACCCTCTGGGCAGCAGCTTATTCCCTTAAATGCAAAGTTCTTGTTTCTCACTATATGAATAATGTATGTTCTTTAAAAAACACAAGGAGAAAATATAGGCAAGCAAAAAGAAGACATAAATCATTCACAGCCCCTCCACCGCGATGTACATTCATACCTCCAGATGCTTTTTTGAGGGTGCGCAGGAACATAAACAATGCCCTCACTTACATTGTAGGCTACTCCATGTGCTGCAGTCGTCCATGCGTGGGTCCAAACGTACTGCGGCAGCATCTTTTAAATGATTTCACAATAAGATAACGATGACAATAATCTGTATAGTGCTTCACAGCTTACAAAGCAATTGGAGACCATTATCTTATTTCAGCCTTTGTCCTTCCTGAAGAGGTTCTTGCCTTAGGAATCTCTGGTTCCCAAAGGGGCCCCCCTGCCTGCCTGGACCTCCCACCCTGGTTCCACAATCATTGTGCCTACTCCTGCTTCCGCTGTGGTCAAGGTTCAAGGGACTGAGGTTTGGAGCAAGGAGCCCCTCCTCCAGCTCCACTTCCTGTGGGATCCAGGATCAACCTCGGTCCTTTCTGTCTCACTTTCTTACAGAGCCTTCTTCACAGCCCCAGATGTGCTTCCTGTCTCCCACTCTGGTCTTCTCAGGCTTCCTTTCCTTCTGCCTGCTCTCCTTGCACCTCTGCCACCTCCTTCCTGTCTGGTTCTTGCAAGGACACACTTGACACCGCCCAAGAGGTGGGCTGCATGGCCCTCTGCTCTCCCAGGAAAGGACCCCCATTTCATCTCCGGAAATGGCTGAGCAAAGTCTCATTGCTGTGGCTCCTAAGAAGTCAGTGTTGGGGGCCAAAGTCACACAGATCAAAGGAGCCCGCTGTCCTTGGCCCCACTGCTGTGTGCGACCTCTCCCACACCCTGCTCCCCTTCTCTGCTCCAGCTCCATCTTCCCTCGAGTATCTGGGCCTTGCACTTGAGAGCACGCTTGCTGCTGAGATCTTAATCCCCTGGCCCCCTCTCTCCCACTCCTCTTCTGGAGTGGGAACAAGGAAGATGAAGGCTGCACCCAGGTTCAGGGGACCAAACAGTCCGGACATCCTGTCTCCTCGCATAATGAAGGCAGAGGGAAGCAAGCCAGGATTCCCGCTCAGTCTGTGGAGTTCCCATTCAGGGGCTGGACCTCCCAGCTCAGGAGAGGACAAATACATTAGAACTGGGGGATCAGACCTATGTGGCCATAGTCACCCAGTGCCTGGAGTGTCCCAACCCTCCTGGACCCTTGCCCTGTGGCACCATGGACCTGAGCAGCAAGGTCACAAAAGTTCTTCCCTGTGGCCCCTTCAAAAGATTTGCTTGTGGTAACACGGAATAGGAATGAGAATTTGGTCTCAGCAGGTAACCTGGACCCCATTTGCACTCCGCCCTGACTGCATACCAGCTCCCCAAGATCCCTCTGCCTTGATTACAGCCTCCACTCTGACTATATCGAGGCTCATCAGGTACCTGTGCCCTCACTAAGTGCCTCCTTGCTGGCTCTGCCTTGGGTGCTTTCAAACATTCTTGGTCTGAATCCACTCCCAGGCCCCAGCTGCCTGTTTTCTGGATACAGTGCACACTCAAAGTCACTTCTTCCACTCTCTTCAGAGGGGGATAATGCCACCCTAATGGTCACTCAGTTGTGACCTGAGTGGAATAGAGGTCAATTTCATGACTTGGGTTGGTGCAAGCCCCTGAGTTCTGGGCAATAGAGGATGCCAGCTTTCAACCTGGCAGCTTCACAGAGATGGGGAGAAGCCACAGTTCCCATCTCATGCTGAGTGTAGCCTTTGGAGTGGCAGATGGGAGCTCCGGCTGGAAATAGGAAGTCTTTGTTGTGGGTAGTGGTCATGTACCACTAAGGTCTGTCTTGTCCTTAGCCTCCAATAGGAAGTTGGAGACACCGATGCACTCATAGGCTGGGGCTTCTACAGTGCATTCAAAGCCACTTCCTCTACCACTTCCTCAGCTAAGGTGGGGGAAGGCCCACAGTTTCTCTTCCAGAGGGCCACCTGGGTATTTTATGAGCTGGTGCCTCTCATCCAAGCTCCCTAGAATGTGGAAGGAGCCGTGTTATGGGTGAGTGGGGACTTGGCCAAGAGCAAAGGTGGGTTGCTGCTTTCTGGGGTTCTTTTACCCTATCCTTCCTCCCATGCAGTGACAGACAGGAGCCACTTTGGAGGAACAAAAGCTGTAGATGTTCTACTTTCTTTTCTCTTTCTTTCTTTCTTTCTTTCTTTCTTTCTTTCTTTCTTTCTTTCTTTCTTTCTTTCTTTCTTCCTTTCCAGGCAAGGCCTCACTTTTTTTTTTTTTTTCTGATTTTTATGTATTTCGTACAGGATCTCACTATACACGCATGCAGCTCAGACTTGTAGTGATCCTCCTATTTTCAGCCTCCTGAGAGCTGCGATTACAGGTGTGTGATACTGTGCCCTGACTCCATATCTGTGCCCCAGGGGGTGGGGCCAGAACCAGCAAGGGTCTCACTTTAAACTCAAGGGAATCCTTCTGCCTCAGTCTCCCAAATGCTGGGATCACGGGCATGCATCACCATGCCCAGCTCTTTTTTTGAGATGAGGTCTCTCCACGTAGTCCAGGCTGGCCTCCAACTCATGTAGGCCAGGAGGCAGGGATATAGCTCAGTGGTGCAGTGCTTGCCTGGTAAGCTCAAGGCCCAGAGTTTGGTTCCTGGCACCAAAACAAAAACAAACAAACAAACAAAAAAATCAAAGCTCTGTAGGCCAGGTTGGCCTCAAACTCCTGGAAATCTCGCTTTTACTTTGGCTGGGATCACAAGGGTGCACATGACATCCAGCTGTGGATGCTGTACTTGGTCCAGCCTCCATGGAGGCCCTGGCTCTCCCAACTCCAGACCAGCTGCACCCCCTTCCCTTGGGCCCCTGGGCCTCGTGCCTTGGAGGACTCCATCCTGTCCTCCCCCTCCTCTACAAAGTCTCACCAGTTGTTTTCAAGCTTGACTTGACGGGGTGGGACATGAGACCTATAACCCCCAGCGCTCTCTGCCTAGGCGGTTAGGCCCACCACCAGCCGCAGAGCGCTGAGATGAATGTAGACATGCCGTTCTCTTCGGCTCATCTGTCTACTCCACCCTCCAGCCGGCTGGAGGCTGTTGAATTATTAATGCTCAAATTCTGTCTGGATCTGGAAGAGAGGAGGGGCCAGGAAGGTGCTTCTCACTGTCCCTCTTAGACCCTGCACTCACCCTTCCTCCTCTGTGAGAAGAGTCCGTTTCTCCCTCCCGGGCCACCTCTTGGCTGCCTCCAGCTGTCCCTACGTGACAACACGCATCTCCCCTCCACACAGCTTCCCTGGATCTGAGGAGGTCCCTGCTGATGTCCAGCCTCCAGCTCGCTTGCTATCTGGGCAAACCACTTCTTTTCTGGGACACCGATGGCGACAGTTTGTCTCCGAGCTTCCCCACATTACACTCGTTTTGCTGAGCCTCCCACTGCCCCTCATCCTTGGAGGCGGAGCCTCAGTAGTGTTTCTGAAACCTCTTGTCTTTCTGCAACTCTCCTGTGCGGCTGACCAGCCCTCCCTGACAGCTAGTGCTCGGGATCGAGGGTTGGAGCTCCTGCGGGGCAGGGGTTCACCCCGTCACTGCACCCTCCTCCAGGTGTCTGCAAGAGTAGACACTGATGTGCCCTGTATGAGTGTGCACATCTCAGGCCCGCGGCTGCTGGGAGGCGCTCCCTCCCTTCTGCTCTCCCAAAGGTCTCAGAGAGACCAGAAACAAAGAGAAATGGAGTTAGGCACGGAAACCCCTCCTCGCGTCTCTCATAGCTGCAGTTTTACTGACAACCATGAGGGGTCACTGTTGCTTCAGTCGTCAATGCCCATCAAAAGCTGCCAGGGGAGGGAGGGAGCCGCTCCACGCAGGTGGTCCTTGCTAGACTCTGACCTCGTTAGGGGAACAGGGTATGTGGTAGCCATGGCCTCACCCAGATTAATATCCCCTCAGGCCCTGCCTGATAACGCTATGGTATGTAGGACTGCTGCTAAGTAAGCAAGGGTACTTACTTAGTCCGTGTGGCAGTGAGGGGTGGGCAGCTCAGATGTTGTGACCTCAAGGACATTAAAGAGCTCTGGGGGGCCACAGTGTAGCCCATGGAAGAGAGTATGTAGCCTGCTCAAGGCCTTAGCTTTGAGCCCCATCACCAGCACAGAAGAAAGCCCTGAGCCATGACCAGCCCTTCTGCCTCCCCCTCCACCTGCAGCTGCAGATACCCCGACACTCACGCAGAAGGCCAGGAAGCCTGGATTTCTAGGGCAGTGACAACATGGCAGTCTGTTTAGGAGACACCTTGAGACTCTGGCATACTGGAATAACCACAAGGAGACAGACTCTGCTCCTGAGAGTGTCTCTGCGCTGGGTGGGAAGACATCTGACGTAGACAGGCCATGTCGTATGGACCCTCCCCACGCTGCATTCTACAGGAGGTTTTATTCCTTTTTCGGTGCCAAGGACCGAACCCAGGGCTTCCAGCTCGCTAGACAAGCATTCTACCACTGAGCCAAATCCCCAGCCCCTGCACTCTACGTTCTGCCCTATGGTTTCATGGGTGGAAATGCCTGCCCAGTGGCCAGGTACAGCAAGGGACAAAATAAGGATGAGAGGTGGATGACCAGTGGGCTCTAGCCGGATACAGTTTCCCTGCTGGGCTCAGCCACTTCTGGCCCTGAGCAGAGATTATAGCAAGACTGTGGTGTCTCACTGCCATGGCAACCCTGGCTGCTCAGGTCCTCACGGATATGGTGTTTGACAGCCGTGTAAGCACACTGTATCACCGCCTTAGGGTCACCACCTTAAGTCCCAAAGGAGAGAGGGAGGAAGTTCATCTGGTCTTAACGCCATACAGATGGAGAGATAATGGGCTGCCCAGGACCAGGGTACCAAGAGACCTCGGCCTTTATTGTGCTTTCTCCAGTCTTCCCTTGAGAGGCGGGGCTTGGGATGGTGGCAGTTGGTGAGGCTAGGGGAAAAGACAAGGCCCTGAAAACCCTCACTGGTCCAAGGCTAATAATGAGGGGAAGACTGGGAAAAGGGGCAAATATGCACCAAGGGATGCCCAGGGGGAGGAGCGAGAAGGAGCACCAAGCACGGGTTCCCCAGTTGGGAGAATGGAGAGGAGGGGTTGAGCACAGGTGCCCATCTGGGCAGAGGGGAGGAGGTGGCCAAGGAGGACAGGTGGTGACATGGACATCCTCCTCCAGGAGCCACACTGGACGGAGAGGCCTCCTTGTCCAGCTCAGAGCTCTCGTCTCTTTTCAAGCACATTGATGGCCCCAGATGTGCACAGGAGATCCAACGCAGGGAGTCAGCTCTCCAGGGGCAGTGTGCGCCTGCCTGTGGTCTCGTGACTGTGCCTGCTGGGGCCTTCCCTGCTTCCCTGGGCGTAGAGTCTGAGCTGGCTGCCTCCCCAGCCCCCATGCTCTGTCACACTGCTGGCCACTCTGTGTCCTATCCTGAACAAGAAAACTTGTTCCCTTCCTCCCATGGGAGGTCAAGCAGTGGGGAAGAGGGTGTCCTTCAATGCCCTGGCCCCCCATTTTGTAGACCACAGTCTGAAGCCTCTTCTGAAGCTGAAGGGGAGTTGGGCTCTGTATCAGTGGTGGGTTGGGGGCCAGCGCCCCCCTGGCACTCTGGACTGTAGTAAAAGGAAAGCTGGTGGAAGGAGGGCCGCAGCTCCTTCTGTATGCTGTCCAGGATTTGGGTGAAGGTGGGACGCAGACGTGGGTTCTGCTGCCAGCAGCTGCTCATCAGATCCTGCCTGGTGGGAGTGAGGACAGCATCAGAGGGGGCCCAGAGCCCAAGCCACACCCCTTTCTCCTGCACTGGGAAGCTCAGTAGGAGTGGGGGATCCTGGGGCTTGATGTCTGGGAGTGCCCCAGGGTAGTAAGTGGGGACATAGAGGGGGTTCAGCTATGGATGGCTCCTAACAGAGGACAGAGGTTGCAGAAGCCTCAAAGGATCTGAGCCAGAATCCTAAGGGAGGGCTATGGGCAGAGAAGGGCTAAGCAAAGGAATTTGGATGACGCA
Source organism: Myocastor coypus (assembly GCA_004027025.1). NCBI lineage: Eukaryota > Metazoa > Chordata > Mammalia > Rodentia > Myocastoridae > Myocastor > Myocastor coypus. Next base: position 9,434 of record PVJA010035519.1, on the reverse strand, counting down.
CAGCTGCAGGGGACAGTCCTCTAGCTCCTCCAGGACCCCGCCATTCATGACAAATTTGAGCACTTGCTCGTTGGACAGCCCCTGGTAGGGTTGCTCAGCCAGGGTCACAATCTCCCAGAGCACCACGCCGAAGGACCTGGAGGACAAGCAGGAGGGCCTGAGTCCAGCACCCTCAGACTGCTGAGCACATCCCAAGGAAGGGGAGTGGCCCAGGCCTTTGATGCCATCCCCATGTCCCCAGAGCCCTCTGGTTCCACCAGGCCCTACCAGACATCTGAGTGGGTGGTGAAGATTCCATCTTTGAGGGACTCGGGGGCCATCCAACGCACGGGCAGCAGTCCCTTCCCACCCTTTCGGTAATAGTCAGTCTCATACACATCCCGAGTCATCCCAAAGTCTGAAAGGCGACAGTGGAAGGGATATGGGAGTCCCACATCAGACTCTGCCCCAGGAGCACATCTGCCAACCTCTTCCATCCTTATCGTCTCCAAGAGTCCTGGAACATGAGGGCTGAAAGGACCTCAGGACAGATCCCATCCAAATCCCTCTGCCTTTGGGGCCCGGCAGGATGGCTCAGTGGTCTAAAGCGCCTGCTTAGGAAAGCTTGGGCAGCTGCAGGGACCGTGGTTCGATCCCCTTGGGGCAGGCTGAGCCAGCCATAAAAATATAAATAAATAAACAAACAAAAGTTGTGAAACAAGAAAAACAACAACAACAACAAATTCCTCTGCCTTTGACAAGGGGACTGAGTTCTGGGTGCGGTGACAAAGTCCTTACAGATGTCAGGAACAGAGCCGTAGGCCAGGCCTAGGGCCCTGCACCTCACTAAGGGAGTCTGTGTTCTTCAGGCTGCCCTCATCTGTCCAGAACCCTCTGTATCTCCAACCTGCCTAGTACCCTTTGTACCCCCAATCTTGACGGTGAAGTCCTGGGACACCATGCAGTTTCGGGCTGCCAGGTCTCGGTGCACAAACTTATTGGCAGCCAGGTAGGCCATACCATCTGCAATCTCACCAGCCATCTGTATCATGTCCTCTAGGGCTGGCTGTGGGAGTCCAGGGTTATTCTAGACCCAAGAGAAGGATTAGTGAAGAAGCCTACATTATTGTCCCAACCCAAGAACAGCCCCCTCCCCCATAGGGTGCTCAAGTCTTCTCAAACTCTCCAACCTCCTGGCCTAAGGTCTTCCTGGTCCCCACCTCTGCTTCAGGCCGTAAGGATCTAAGGTGGCTCTTAAGGTCCCCACGGGTCATTAACTCCATGATGACCAGAGTTGGTTGGCCCTGAGACACCACTCCCAGAAGACGCACCTGGGATGGATGACATGAATTTGTTGTGGTTCCACCTATCAGGCCTCACCTTACCTGGCTCGAACCGTGATCTGCCGTAACTACAGTATGACCCACTTCTAGCCCCAACCATGACTACCTGAATCACGATTGGTGACCCAATCCCAATATATAAACCAAATCGCATTGATCACTGTAACCATGACCTTGGCCCCTCTGGACACTCAGTATTGATTCCCGATCACAGTCAATCTCAGCTTTGACCCTCCCATGTACCTGTTTGACTCTAGCCCCAACAATGGCTTCTTCTTCTTCTTTTTTTTTTTTTTTAATATTTATTTATTTATTTATTTATTTTTTGTCTTTTTGAGACAGGGTCTTGCTATGCAGTTGAGGCTGGCCTTGAGCTCACTTTGGTAGCCCAGGCTGGTCTCGAACTCACACCAATCCTCCTGCCTCAGCCTCCCAAGTGCTGGGATTACAGGCGTGTGCCACCATGCCCGGCCCAACCATGGCTTCTGCCCCTTTGAAACCACAACCTCAGTCACAACCCTAAATTTGGTGATGTCCTTATCTTTTTCTTTTTGCTGGACCAAGGTTTGAACTCACAACCTTGCACTTGCCAGGCAGGCACTTGTGCCACAGAGCTATCTCCCCAGCCTCTGGTGATGTCCCTATCTTAACTGTGACACTTTCCCTCTTACTTCATGACCTCTACCCTAGTTCTGCCTCTGACAATGTCCTACCCCTTCCTTACCACGTGGTGACACTTGAATGCCTTCATGACAGAAGCCTCCTTGAGGAACTCAATGCGTTCCCGCGGGCTGGCCAGCTCATTCACTGTCTTCAGGGCCACAGGTGTGGATTCCTCGCCAGCCTCAAGTCCTTTCACCACACCCTCATAGACCATCCCAAAAGAGCCCTGGCCCAGCTCTCGGATTATGGAGATCTGCTCCCGGGGTACCTCCCACTCATCAGGAATGTACACTGGGAGGAAGTGGAGGTCACAAGGCCAGGAGTTGCTCTCTGCCACACCTCCAACCACTCCTGGCCTCTGCTTCTGAAGCACTATGGTCCTAAGGCCGCCTCTTCAGAAGCATCTCCTGGAAGTTGGCCTTTCCTTCTCTCTGGTCTCTCCTCCCACATCCCCGGCCCACCCATCCCCAGACCTACTGTCAGAAGCGCTGAGGTACTCTGGATTCACAGAGGTATACAGGGTGCCATTTCTGCAACAGGGTTAAGGAATCAGGCTGGAAGGGTCTTCAGGAAGGAATGACCAATATACAAGGCAGAGGAATATCTTGAGAAAAAGGTTATTGACCATTCCCTTAGGACTGCTAATACTTTCCAAGTTGGTTATGGTCCTGTCCTGGGATGTAACAAGCAGGGAACAGGTCGACACAGAAGTTGATGGTCTCCTGTGCCTTAGGTTGTCTTTAGGATCTAGCTAATTAAGGTGCTGTCCCCACTTCCCTCCTGCATTCAGACCCAGAGGAATCTAAAATCAAGTGTCCTGGGACACATCCTGTGCATGGCAGGATGGGCTTTGCTTTTTTTTTTTTTTTTTTGGCTTGGGCAGAGTGTGGCAGCTGACAGTGCCACTGTGCTCAGGCCAAGGGGTCTCCTGGAGATACAGGACTTGTCTTAATCAAAGCAAGTGCACACACACCCAAGTTCCGTGATGGTGATGGTGTGGTGCAGAAAGTGGTCAAACTTTTTCTGGAATGAGGCCATGTCAAGCTAAGCAGGATGAGTGGGCGCCCTTGTGGAGAGGTGTGTCTCCTCTGCACTGAGGGAGAAACCACTAACTATGAGGAGTTCTTTCTGCTGTGTGATCTAAACCACTCTGATTGCACTGACAGATGAAGTCCCCGGAAGAGAGCAAGTGGGAGCCAGAGCTTTTCATCACCTCTTTCTGCTGTAGAAGAATCCAAGCGCAGCAAGAATGACAAGCAGCATGAGCCCCGCAGGGGTGACAGTGAGGAGGACATGCAGGCCTCCGGAGTCCTCTTCCTCTGGTGGTCAGAACGGACAGAAGGTAGGTGACATAGAAGGTGTGTTTTTCTAAACACTGGGAGACGAAGATGGGAGGGAAGGGGTAGAGGGGGTCTTTGGTAGGCTGTTGGGGGTGCAAATCTGTGTACCTTGGCCAGGGACGTAGAAGGCGACACTGTCTGTCCAAGAGCCGTTGCCAGCCAGTGAGGTGGCCCGAACCCTAGCAGAGTAGTTCCCAGGAGGCAGCAGGGCCAACTGGACCCCACCAACTTTAGCATATCTCAAACGGGACACACACAGCACTGTGGCCTCCTGAGGGTAGCATAGAAGATCTGGCTGGGAAGAGGGTAAAGGACAAAAGACGGGGCAGGAATGGGGGTGCCCTAGTGTACCCACCTCTCCCAAACGGCGGTACTTGATTTCATACTTGAGGATGAGTCCATTGGGGTCAGGTGGCTCAAGCCAGCGCAAGAGGACACTACTCTTGCCGGCCGCCTCCCAGGCCAGTTTGCCAGGAATATCATCGGCCTCTCCTGTAAGAGGGGGCATCTGGGAAGCAGGCCACAGGTGTTTCCTCCCTCGCGCCTCCAACCCAATCTTTGGGATTACGGGAATGGGCGGGGCTGCAGAGGGTCCGCCCCGGTTCTCGCAGGTCACGCCCACCCCAGCGTGGTGCCCCAAGGCCACGCCCACTGGGCATAGGCCCTGGAATTCCGGGGTGAAAATGGAGTTGTACAGAAAGTTTTCAAACTTTTTCTGGAATGATATCCGATCGGCCAGTTAGAGCACTGACTGGGGAGGGTCCTTGGGATTAGTGGCAGCGCAGAAAGCGTGCGGCCACTTACTGTGAGGCATGGTGCGCGCGAAGACGAAGGTGGCAGCGCTGCAGCCTACGGTGTGCGCCGCGTGGTTGCAAGCGTGTATGTCGATCCGGTATTCAGTGAAGTGGCGCAAGCCGCCCAGCACCGTTCGTTCTCGAGGGACCTTGTCCTCCTGGATCTCGAAATCGGAGCTGTTGCCCTCTGCTGTAGGTGTTCCAGCAGCCCGGCGGTGCCGCCCGGCGTCTCTGGGGAGGCCGCAAGTCAGTCTCGGTCTGGTCACGGAGCCCCCATCTCGATGCCCACACCCTGCTGACCCGGCTCACCTCTGGAAGTTCCTGTGGACGGACGTCACCTTCCAAGGGGGTCTGGGGAGGCCAGGGAGGCCCCATCAGTCCCAACTGGAACGCCCCGGGCCTCTCCCCAGGCCAAACCCCACCTGCAGACCCGCCCACAGCCCTGGCCCCGCCCACGGAAGCAAGGCCCCACCCGCACAGCCAGGCTCCCTCGCTGGACCCTCCCACTGGATCAGTCCCTCTCCTGCTCCCGGCCGCACTTGGGGATGGTGATGGCGTTGTGCAGAAAATTTTCAAACTTTTTCTGGAATGAGGCCTCTTGCGCCTCCAGCTTGGGCAGGACCTGTCCAGGAGGGGCATGCTGGCAGGGACAGCAGCCTGGCTCGAGCTCGGCCTCTAGGTCCCCGTCTTCACGGTCGAAGCGAGGGTCGTGGTTGCTGGTAGGCAGCCGCAAGCCTGGCCGGGAGAGGAGGTCGTTTAGAGCCTGGGCTGCCTGTCCTCCCCCTCCGTCCGACAGATCGCGCGCCTCCCTGCGCACCACGATGACAGTAGTCGTTAAGGTAGAGGTCGCCGTCCTCTGCCAGTCGCTGCCAAAGCACCAAGTAGTAGGTGATGTTTCCGTTCCGCTGGATGGGTGGCTTCCAGCGCACCAGGAGGTGGGAGGAGGAGTTGGAGGTGGAGATGACGTCTTGGGGCACGGTAGGTGCTGGGCATGTGAGAAGGGTACAAATGGGCCCGCGGGTTCCCCTTATGAACAGGGTCTGCTAATGAACCCCTCCCTTGAGAGCATCTGCCTTCTCCCCAGGAAAGGATGATTTTCGGCCTCCCTTCCTAGAAATCAGCATTTTGCCCTTCTCTCCAAAGGCCTTGAGTTCACTCAGGTATTTGCTGAACTGGCCCAACCTCAGTTTCCCTAGGACCTAGACAAAAGCCTTCTCCTAGTCCTCCTTCCAGAAAAGCCTCGATTCTCCCATCCTTTGTGGCTGGGTGTGCACTGTTCCCCGTTCTGTTTCTCGTGCTTGGATCCACCATTCTCATTTGGAGGTCGGCATCTAGCTCTGGCCCTATCCAGATGCCTACCTGCAGGCAGTGTCCAGAGGTAGACGATGGGACTCTGGGCCCCTTGGTGGGGACTGTCCTCAGCAGTGGTCAGTGTAATAGCCCGCACAAACACTGCGTACTGCGTCCAGGGCTTGAGGGGTGCCAGGGTCACCCCAGGCTCCTGGGTGCGGCTTAGGGGCAGCTCCACATCCAGCAGGTTCCAGCTCTGGGTTCCACAGGCATCTGGACCCACGTGCTCAGTGGCATTCTGGAATGGGCTGAACACCCCATCCCCGGGCCGTGACCCATCTCCAGTCTGTAGCACCCACTGCCTCTCTAAATTACCATGGGACTGTGATCGTCACTCTCCCACTGTGCATGAGGACAGAGCAACACTTCCAGCCACCTGGTAGACCCTGTAAGCCCTCTAATAATCTGTCCAGTCAAATTTATGCCAAAATATTTTCTTATCATTAGCAGGAAATATGAATAAATGTTTTTAAATTGCATAAATAAATAAAACTAGAAGATAAATACAGAGTCCCTTTTCTAAGAACAGCAAGAAATGAGATTATCCTAATCTCTACCTCCTAAATGGAGGTAGAACCAGAGTCAGGTGACCACTCTTCTAGGGTCATGTCTTAACGTAGGCCCGTGCATGGACTATGAAGGTCTGTCAACCTCCCAGACTACAGGTGCAGTTCTGTGCATGTGTTTTTCTAGGGAGATGGTTCTGAGTTTTCAGCAGCTCTTGAGCACGTCTGCAGGCCCAGAAATCCAAGATCTGTTGCCACAGGGAAAATAATCTGGGCTAGGACTGAGGCAGTCTTGGGGCAGCACTATTGGATTTAGGGTTGGAGGTGGCTGGTCCCTGGGGGAGGTGAAAGTGGAGCAGTGGAGCCCACACAGCAGATCATGGGAGGCCATGGGCCTCACACCAATGTCCAGGATATGTTTCTTTGAAGGGAGGCAGAGGGGTAGAAGTCTTTCCCTCTTTCTTTCTTTCTTTCTTTTGTTTACTGGAAATCAAACTCAAGATCTTGTGCTTGCTGAGCAGGTGCTTGTACCACTGAGCTATATCCCCAGCCTAGAGGGGTGGAATTCTTATTGTGCCAGGGACAGAACTTGAAGGGAGGTCAAAGGGAGCACGTTGGGAAGAGCTTAAGCCCAGGTAAAAATGCATGTCCTTGTTGGGCTCCAGAAGCAGGACAGTCTAGGGGCAGGTGTGTAGGGTGCAGATGCCTCAGTATATCCCTGAGAGAACATGCCACAGCCTTGCTGCACAGGAAGGATACCAAGGGAGCTTCTAAAGGATCCCCAAGAATCTCGGCCCTTAAAGCCCAAAGATAGCTGGAGATAGTTGTGCAGAATAAACTGCTTGTGCCAGAGGCCAAGAGAGAGGCATTCACATTGTTGTTCGTGTGAATGCACCTTAAAAATGTGGACCACAGGCCAGCAGCTTGTTAGGCCGGCTCACAGGCCTCCCTTGGGACTAACCACTTGAGTGTCTGGAGGGTGAGGCCAGGAATCTATATTTAACAAACTCTCCAGCTCTCAGAGCTAGATGTGGTCAATTACCACTGAGGCCCAGGAAAGCCTTGCCCCTCTGAGCAGGACCCCCTCTGGACTGATGCTGTCACTCCCTCCCCACTCCCAGTCCTGGCTTACCACTAGTGGTCAACTAAGACTCCCAGATTTAGTCACAGACAATGCTTCCAACCCAGGTGATGCCCTCTTCTATCTGACAGGGAGAGTGCTCTTAACTCCTGCCCTCTCTGCCTGCCACCCCAAGTCTCTCTCTCTCACTCTCTCACCCTCTTACTCTCTTTGCGGGACCAGGGTTCAAACTCACGACCTTGCACTTGCCAGGCAGGCACTTGTGCCTTGGAGCTATCTCCCCAGCCCCTTCCTTCCTTCATTCCTTCCTTTCTTCTTTCTTTCTTTTGCAGTACCAGGGATTAAACTGAGGACCTCGTGCTTGCCAGGCAAGCATTTATTCCACTGAGCTATCTCCCAGCCCTCTCAACCTATGTTTGAGAAGCCTTTCCAGTGTTCTAATCTCTATCCCTTGTACTGGGGTCAATCCACTCTCGCCAAAGAAAAGATCGCTGGTCCCTGGTGGGCCTTGCTCCCTCCTTTCCTCAGGCTATAATGAAATGCTGGCAGAGTTGCTCACACACTGGCCAAATTAGTGGGCACTCCCCAAACCGCGGCTGAGGCAGAATCATGTGGTCACCGTGGAATATTAGCATAGTGAAGTGAAGTTTAATTATCCAAGCTTTCTCAGTGGAACTATTTCCTGGGCTCTCAGAAGCCCTGACCTCCCCATTCCACTTGGTGAGGGGAAACTGAGGCACCGAGAGCTGAAGAAGCTGAAGGGGAAAAGCCAGACAAGGGCCCTAGAACGGAATGTGATGGGGGGGGCGGTCCTAACTTCATGGCTGTGTAGAGCCCCACCCCCGCCCGCCCCGGGCATTACCTGCGTCTGCCCAGTCCCGGGTTCTGGCCCTGCCCCCAGGCCGCCCCACCCCTACTCACGACTCCTTGTAGTACACAATGAAGCTGAGCAGGTCGCGGGCCTCCAGCGGCTCGTAGCGCTCCCAGCGTAGCAGTATGCGGTCAGCCTCTGTCACGTTGGACACAAAGCGGAGGGTGCGTGTCTGGCCTGGAAGGGGTGAGCGGGAACGTCTGCTTCGAACATGCCCACCTTGACCCCGCAGTCCCAGATGGCTATCCCCTCGGGCCCCCTCCTGTTGGTGTCGGGCGCGCGCGTTCCCAGGCGCGGAAGTCTGCGCCTGAGGCCGGGTGTGTCCCTGGGGAGGGGCTCACAAGCAGCGCGGTCCCCGTTGGTGCGCGGGTTGATCTCCGCCTTGTTCTGTCGCCCTCGCGTGCCGGTCACCTCCTCCAGCCGGTAGATGTGCTCCAAGCAGAGACGCGGGTTGAAGGCGAAGTAGATTTTGCCCACGGGAATGGTGAGTCCCGAGGCCACCCAGGACCCCAACTGTTGCAGGTTCTGGTTGTCCAGCACGTACAGTGTGTAGTTCCTAGGAGAGGCCAGGGGACCTTGCGCGGCGGGGACGGAGGGACAGGGCGCAGGGAAGGGTGGCTCTGGGATCACCCTGGAGGGGCTGTGCTGGGCACAAGGAGAGGCCACTCGGCAGCCACTCACACCTCGCACACGGCTGTGAGGCTCAGACACACCTGCCCCATGCCACTGACCAGGAGCGTGACGCCCAGCAAGCCACCCATCCTCTCTTGTCCTGTCAGTGAAAGGAGTGAGCAGCTCGCTTGCTTCTTTCGTCTCACTTTTCTGAGCAGCTGCTTTGTATGTGGAAGACTGCTGACTTTGGGGACTGAGGGAGGGTTGACACTTATCCTGGGGTGAGGTCTCTGCAGCCGGTGGTGGTGGGGGTTTGAGGGGGCGGGGTTGTACCCCAGTGGGCGGGAATGACAATGTGCGGGGAGGAAGTCAGGAAAAGCCACAAGTTTCCCTCACCCAATGATAATTTAAAAAAAAAAATTGTTAACTTTGAAAAATAAGGCTACACTGGGTACACCTGGTCTTCGTGAGTTTTTTTTTTTTTTTTTTTTTTTGATAGACCAGGGCTCAAACTCACAACCTTGCACTTGCCAGGCAGGCACTTGTGCCACAGAGCTATCTCCCCAGCCCTACACCTGGTCTTTGAACAGCAGGTACAGGTTTCAAACCCAGGCAGATGTACTCTGGAGTGGAATGGATCAGGTAATAAATAATTACAGCCAATTCTTTAGAGTTGCATTTAACTATGGCCCACACCTACAATCCTAGCACTTGAAAGGCTGAGACAAGAGGACTATTTTGAGTTTGAGGACAGCCTGGGCTACATAGTGAATGCAAGGCCAGTCCCAACTGTGTAGCAAGACTGTGTCTCAAAAAAGAAGAAGAAGAAGAAGAAGAAGAAGAAGAAGAAGAAGAAGAAGAAGAAGAAGAAGAAGAAGAAGAAGAAGAAGAAGAA
>PVJA010035518.1:0-21777 GCA_004027025.1 Myocastor coypus | reverse complement strand
GGAGGAGGAGGAGGAGGAGGAGGAGGAGCACTGGGAGTGCCATGCTTCACTCAGCGCGACCTCTGCTGGTGGCACTCTGAAACTGGTTTAGTGAAGTCATTTTAAACAGCACACTTACTGTCACTGTGAATCCTTTGTCATATTGAGTTGTCATTTTTTGAAAAACCTGAACTTTTGAGGTGATGGAGAAGGAAATGTGTTTTATAAAATGTTACAGGGAACTCCGTCATTGACCTGTGATTAGTAGTTTCAAGTGTTTTATTTAAAATCTCTAATGATCAGCAAAGAGCAAATCTCTAATGATCAGAAAAGTGTGTGAGTTCACCAGAGTTCAATGTAGATTTTGCTTTTATAAAATGAATTTAAAAGAAGAGGTTACAGATAAAGTTTGAATGGAAAAGCTTGCCACTATATTCCACATCTAGCCATTGCTGTTTACATTCCTTTGACAAGCCTACATCTTCTTAAGTTTTTTAGCAATTAAATGTTGAACAGTTCTACTTTGTGGTCCACGTGGAATCAGAGGCCATCATGTAGGTGACTGAATTACATGTTTTCCTCCATCTTTTTCCACAACTCCATCTACTGCCTCATCTTCATTTACAAGGAAAACCTTGAAAACCTACAAAATTACTGTTTTGTGGTTTATCTAGAAATAATACAGAAAATATTACTGTTATTTTTGATGAAGAAAATTTTGCATAGTTTATTTCAGCCTAAATAAAATGTGACTTAGCCTAAATAAAATGTGACATTTGTTTTTAAAGAAGATTACAAGTGAATTCAACTCAGACTAGACCGCAACTGCTCCTCAGATATGCTCAGTTTCACACAGGAATGATATGTATTTCTCTAACTAGTGGCGATGCTGAGCATCTATGTATCTGGTTATTGGCATTTCTCTATCTTGTCCAGAGAGATCTGTTCATGCCGTTTGCCCATGTTATATTGGTTGTTGTTTTGTAAATGAAGCTCTGTTAGAGAATGCCTTAATCCTTAACTAGGTGTAGTCTGGACAAATCCAGTAGAGGAATTAGGAGAGACCTTGAAGGACTGGACTCTGGGGAGACTGCCTGTGAACTTTGCTATGGATCTGAATGTTTATTGCAGTTTAATCTTCATAGTTATCTACTTAATTTTTATCATAGTTTCATGTTAACTTGTATTTTTCCTATATGTTTTATTATATTTGTCTCTAAATTAAAATTTAACAACTGTCGGTTTGAATAATTTTTGTTACTAGATCATAAACTTTTAGTTTCAAAAGTATCGTTTTATTTATTTATTTATTTATTTATTTATTTATTTATGGTATCAGGGACTGAACTCAGGACCCTGTGTTTGCCAGGCAAGAGTTTATTCTACTGAGCTATCTCCCCAGCCCTCAATAGCATTGTTTTATATTTTTCGTAATCATTTATTTTACAGTGACCTTCAATAGGACATTGATGGCTCTCCATTTCTTAGCTGAAGGATGGAGCTGATCCTATAGACAAATGCCCATCAGGAGTCTCTTCCATCTGCTTTCTGCTAACAGCTACACTTTAATCTGAACAATGACAGAATCCATGGCACAACCTCTGTTTCCAGAAACGGCTCAGCAGGTGCTTCTCCATCCAGCCCTTCTCCCATGTGCCTTACCTGATCTAAACTGCCTCATGTGAGGCTAGGGAGATAGCTCTGTGGCACAAGTACCTACGTGGCAAGTGCAAGGTCATGAGTTCAAGCCCTGATCCCGCAAAAATAAATAAATAAATAAATAAATTAAAATAAACTGCCAAAGCCCCAAACTGCATAGCTTGCTACACTGCAGCCCAGCAAATGAGGCCTGCACAATGCAACTCACTTAGTCCCAAGGTCATCTGGAGACTCCTAATGCTTATATGAAAGAGTTGGCACTCTATCCATCCAGTTAAATCTTTTGAACCTTATTGTATCTATCATTCAACAATAAGATAGCTGTCCCAGGAGATGGAAACTCCAATACCAACTCAATGGACCCATCAAAGCTACCCTGCGAACAATGCTTTCAAGATTGTGATTCTGTGAATATTGCCTATGTCAAGCAATGTCATGCATGTCAGAGAAAATGGTCAACATGGCTTGGATCATATCCTCAAGACGCTTTGAGTTTGCCACTTACACCAATTTTAATACAGTGAGAGATGTTAACAGGAAAAAATCTTGAGAAAACAGAAGAAGGATTTCCAGATCAAGCCAAAAAGGGCTTGGGGAGCCACCACGCTGAGAACTGCATCCTGCACACTAGACGGTACTGCACAGTGCTCATCTGTTAGGCACTGCTGGGAAGCTCAGTGTCAGCTGAGCTCAACACAGGCCAGGAACAACACAGATGGACTGAAGACAGGGAAAGGGGAAGGGGAACTCTGCAGAAGTACAGGGGGAACAGTGTTGGACACAGCCTTTCCCGGGGGGCGGGTGGGGGGATTCACTACAGAAAGGGTGGCAATGAGACTTCCAGAAGACAAGGGAGTAGAAAGAAGAAAAGCATGCTAAGAAGACTCAACAGAGATTAAGGGGCTAGCTCTGCCAGGGCCTGAGCCAGCAGGTCAGTTGACAGCTTCCCTTCTGTGTTGAGGGATGACACGGTTCTACTTGTTGCCCCATTTCGCCAGTTTTAAATACATAGGAGTTGGAAGGAAGCGGCTAGACTTCATGTAGGCTGAGATCTTCTTCAGGCCCTGCAAATGAGACAGAGAAAGGGAAAGCTCAGGGCTGAAGCCCCACTGAGGTCAAGCAACCCCAACTGGGCTATTCGTTAGACATTAATGTATGGATGAATAAAATTCTCCCAACTTCCCAGAAAGACAGGTCCTGCCTTCACCATAGGACAGAGACAGACTGATGAACACACCTGGCTCATTCATTCGTAGCTACCGAGACAACAGGCTGGACGGAGCACGCGGCTCATGCTTTTTTCCCCCTGTTCTATGCTCCCTCTGCTACACTGGAGCTTCCTCACCCAAAGAAACTGTTATTCTGCCTGGGAAAAACATTCTCCTTTCTACAGTGAGGCAACTGCTTGCCTCAGGTAACACAACACAATGATCCTGCAAAGCAAAGGGGCTGACGTCATGCTTGGAGCAGATCCTAGATCTCACCCAGTGACTCAGCAAGACCTGGATGCAGGCAGAGAAGGGGAAATGGCTGGCAAACAAAAACCATTCTCTTATACTAGAAAGCTGAAGCTGCTTCCTCCATACACATCCAAGTTACACCAGACCCCAAAATACCTCCTCTCAGACTCTGCTACGGCAGAATGCACTGAATCCCTCTTGGGTGTGCTATGTGCCATTCTACCAGGAAAGGTGGCCCAGCTGCTTCATAAAGACTTCAGAGATCTGGGGTTTCCATGTCTCAGCTGGCTTCAGGCTTCAGCACTCTTCCCTCCCCCTACCCTTCCTCACACAAGTGCCAGCTCTTTCACAATCTCGAAGGCCACTCTGCCTGGACCAGAACCAGGGCTGATAAGAATGGGCTGACAAAGTAAATCACTTCATGTGGTGAAGCACAGATTTCAGGCTGAAAACCAGGTAGTCTAATGCCTCAGATCCCTAACCTCTAATAAAAGAGGCTTTGCTGGTACAAACAAGGGAGTTCTGAGTGAATACACATAATTAACTCTTAGGTGAGGCCAGCTTTTGCTCTCCAGCACCCAGGTGGCAATGTACCCCACAATCAGTGTACCCTCTGCCGTGGGCTACACTGACCCAGCACATGCTAGGAATCTGAGTATTACTCTCTGACACTGACACAGAGCCTCACATGGAGGAGACAGAGAATTTCAGTGATTAGGAGTAAAAGTTAGAGTCCTCCACATTGCACAAACGAAAAATTGGGTGTTAGAAGAAAGACAAGGAGAGGATTGTTCTCAACCACAGAGGTCAAGATAAAGGGCAACAGAGCACCCAGGCATGTACTCAATCCAACTCCAAATACATCAGGGGGCTTCAGTGTCCTGTGCCACCTGCAGCCATTATACCTGTGCTGTCCCATCCTCCAAAGGGAGCTGGGCTGGAAACCCAGCTCCACAGAGGCCTAAAGCTCCATCTTTGAGCACAAAACGAAGAGAAGTACCTCCTGTTGCACTAAGAAGCCCATGGGGACAGGGAGCACAGCACAACCTCCCTGGCTGGAATGGCAAACAAATGACTCCACAATCTCTGGGAAGTGAGGGACACAATCCCATTAACCTCCTATTGATGATGTAATGATGAATTTGATAGAAAAAATGTAAGATGTCGATATATCTCATGGTATAGAAAGTTAGTGCTCAGTCAATCCTAAATATTCTTTATGTCCAAGAAAACATAAACTAAGTGGACAAGGAGACAGGGATGCATATGAGTGAGGTCAGACTCCTCACCTCAAAGCGAGATATGAAGTCCTTCAGGTTAGGGAATGCCTCCAAGCACTTGGGATCAAACATACGGTGCTGGTCCAGGACATCATAAGCCAGGAAATCCACAAAGGTGATCTGCACAGAGCAGGTGATAAGTGGGCAGGAAGCTCACAACGTAGATACAAAGATAACTGCTACTCCCCAACCCCTCTCCTTTACCTTGTTCCCTGCAAACCAAGGCTGCTTCCCCAGGAACTGTGAGAAAAGCTTTATCTTGTCAGGGAGGCCCTCCACGAACTCCAGCTTCTTTTGCTCCTGGGGCAAACATTGGTTGCAATAATCATCAGGCACAAGATCTCCCACAGAGGAACTTGTGTGGCCCCAGCTGTCCAGGGCTCAGAAGCCATCTTCCCTGAGGCTAGACCTGAGTCAGCATATGGGGTTCAGTGCAGTGCTTCAGCACTTAGTAGACTGCACAGATACAAGATGCCTTCTTTCAGTGATGACGGAAAGAAAAGGAAGAAACAACTCTTTATTGGATTCCAGGGCAGTGATTCCAAATCTGACCCTGCAGCTCACACCCTGCAGTGCCATGAGGACACTGTCAGCTGTGCACCCAGATGTCCATGCATTCAGAGGGGCAAAGTACAAAAAGAAACCAGGAATAAGAAAAGTTCCACCCAGTGAATGGCTGAGGAGTGGAATGGATATTGGAGTAAGGTGGGTGAAGTTAAGTATGCTACATGTTGATAGAGGAGCTCTAGCTGACCCTACGGCACCTACTAGGAAAAGGTTCTGATTGCTACAGGTATCAGGGCCACAGCACTGTAGAAAGTGCAGGGCAGAGGTCAGAGCACAGGGCACACTGCCTTCCCATGTACCTGCCTTTCGGTCCCAGAGTTAGACTCACTGAATTTAGGAGCAGGCAGATGATGTGGAGAACTCAGCAAAAGGGTCCAAGGAGACATCAGGGTCAAAGGGGCAGAGAATGTTGAAAATGTAATTTCAGTAGTGAAAGAAATCTTCCACAGGGGGAGTCTGGGCCTTCCCTTAGGATGTTTGGAAACTGATAGTCTGTGTTTATTTGACAGGGTTTTGGGTTATCTATGTTGGGCAGAAAGCCTAGCAAGTGCAGGCCCAACAAAGTGTTGTCATGCTGAAGGTAAAAGTTGAATTATTGCTCCAAGTTATATGTGGCCCAGCTTTATGGGGAAACTCACAAAATCAGGGCTGTAGCAGAGCATGCCAAGTTGAAATCGAAGGTCCATAGCATGGTTCTCCAGAATGTCCATGCGGATCCTCTCCTCCTCTGTCTCCCCACCTGAAATCCGTAAAACACACTCACAGTCAGTATCCCATCCCTGCCAATTGAAGGAAATGACTGGTGTCCATCGCTGTAACCTAAAGGCAGGCCTACTCACACAGGTTGTGCTTGCGGGCGATGTAGCGCAGGATGGCGTTGCTCTGGGTGAGCTTGTGAGTCCCATCAATTAGGTAGGGCAGCTGCATGGACAAGCAGGAAAGGTCAGGGTGGACTCCAGGTCCTAGCACCCCTTCCATGCCTTAGGGCTGACATGAGAGCTGGGCCTGGGGTGCTTCCCAGGACTGGCCTATGGAAATAGGGTGCAAATAAGGGCAATAGAAAGGCAGTGTAGACAAACAGGAAAGAGTGGCTCCACGGGAGACCTGACCCCAGCCCTGTCATCCTGGAATGAGATACAAAGACTTTGCTTTCAGTCCCCTCGCCAACCCCTCACCTACATTGGGAAAGTCCAGGCCCAGCTTGAACTTCTCATTCAGCCACTGGCTTCTGTCATAGTCAGGAGCTGTGGGGGAAACACACAGTGAACACCAACTGCTCCTGAGTCCCTTCTTACTTCCCTTACAAGACTCAGGGACAGGAACCTGAGCACAGAACAACTACAGTTGGAGACACTGAGCCTCACATTGTCAGGCTTCAAGGACAGTGTGCCTGAGGGCTGTGACCCAACAGGACCAAGGCTTACAAAAGATTTAAGCAAGTCTTGCAGGGGATCTGACCCATTGACAGAGGAAGTGCAACCTGACACTCCATTCCCACAGACTTTCCTTGGGTGACCAAAGTGCCACTCAAGGAAGCTTCTAGAAAGGGCCTGGTCTAGGGTCATCTGCAAGGGGTAGTCAGGGTGGGGTTGCTAGGCACCAGTCATCAGGATAGGGCACACTGTGGGCAGGAGGGAGCCCTTACCGTCCCCCATGCTGTATCTCTTCTCCTCATAGCTGGTGTCTGTGTATTCCAGGAGCAGGCGGATGGCATGGGCCAGCTGGGGAGATCACCAGTGGCAGAGTCAAACGTGGAGGGACCTGACTGTGCCTCATTGTGAGATTTCTGCTCCTCCAAGGGAATCCCACCTCCCTCCTAATACACACAGGCACATCCCAACACACACACTCATACACAAACATACACATGCACATGCACACATGCTCTATATTCAAGGTGCCCTGCATGGAACAATCAAAGGGCTCCAGCATCTCCTGAACAGCTCCATGTCCTAGAACTTCTGCCCATGGCTCATTTGTGTCCACCCAATCTCCCTCCCTCCCATGAGAGGAGCATAGCTCACCCCCCGGATGTCCCAGTAACCCAAAGTCATGGGCATGGTGCTGGTGCAACGGCCCTCAGATAGGAATCCTGGCAGCAGACCTCCTAACTGCAGGCAGAGAGCAAACCGGAAGGGCCTGTTTGCTGAGCTCCTTAAGAGCCACACATGCATTCCCGCCCAGCCTCGCCTACCAAGATTCCAGCCAATCCTGGGGGCCCAAACTGAGGGAGCCCTGATTTAAGGACAAAGCACAGTAAAAGCTAAAGCAAGCTCTGGCTTTAGGATCCAGAATTGAAGTCTAGGTGCCCAGAGTCGAAAGGCAGGGAGGGCTCTTGTGTTGGGCCTCAAGGCCCGCTGGGAGCGGCTTCCCGCCCCTATCATGCTGTGTACTGGCAGCTGCTCTTGCCTTTGGCAACTTTCCTAGATTGTGAAAGAGCAAAGCCGTTCTCCCTTCTCTGTTTCCCTGCTTCTCCTCCTGCATCTCTCAGTCTTCACCCCTTAGGTGCCAAAGTCCTGCACATTCTGGCAGGCCAAGTTCAAACCAAGAAGGGGCAGCCCTGACCAGAGAGTTTATTTAATGCCTGTTACTAGAATAAGAGGATCCACTAATGTAACCTCTATGTGACCATGAGAGCCTCGCGGGTATAGCCACAACTGTTGAGATTTACTGGCCTGAAACTTACTTACCTAAACATTTTCACCCTTCCTTCCTGACTGAGGGTACCAAGGAGGAAGTTATAATATGATTGGCTGGGACATTCAGTGTCCAGGATTTGTGAAGCCTGGTTCCAGACACCTTGGGGCAGCACCAGGAAGGCTCCAGTCATTCTTCTGATCTTATAGTCCCTGGGTTCCAGCAGAAGCTCAGCCTCCCAGATCAAGCACTCCAGGAGATCACCTCCCACCAGGATCAGGCAGTCACCCATCCCTGAATGGAGGCTGAGCCCAACCCTGACAGAAAGGGGATCAGTCACCTTGTGAAAACCACTGTCCTCGTGGTTCCTGAGTAGTTGACCAGAAAGGCCTGCAGAACCTGCGCTGAGATCATGATCAACCAGAGCACTTGGCTGACCAGTGTTAACCACTCTGCCGGCTATCGAAACCCACAGCCCTGCAGATTTCAGCTCTTGCCTTTGGTCTCCTCATCTACAACACCTCAACGTATCCATCAGTCCTTGCAAAGACAGACCTTGACCCTCTGTACCTGTCCTGCTGAGTGGCAGAGCCACACCGATCAAAGCTCTTTGCTGCCTTGCATCGTGGTTCATCTTTTGGATTGGGTGTTTCAGGACCAGTGCTGGCCTGTCCCAGGTCAGGGGCTTTCTCCCAGAGCCCCCATCATGAATCCAAATCTAACAACAAACACAGCCAACACTATAGTGCTTCCCTGCACAGCGTGCTAGAATGTCACTAGAGAATCCTGTCAACCAGGCCAGGAGCTATGAGTGTAGTGGGCATAGCCAGAGTGTGAGCTAGGGGGAAGATGGAGATCCAGAGGGCCAGACACATCACAGAGGGCTGGACATATCACATGTCACTTGCTTGAGGGTGTCTCGAATGGATAGTAGAGGACTCCATACATGACCACAGTCTTGCCTACCTGGGACCAGGATAAGACCCTCAGGAGGCCAGGTCTCTGGATTCCTGCCTAGTTCTAACCCAATTCAATTGTACTATTGGTATGAGAGGGTAGCTCTAATGGCCTTTGAAGTCATCCTGTTCCTTGGCACCTATTGTATAACACTCAGAAGGCCACTGTCCTACCAGGACACTGTCCTTCACAGTAGAAGGCCATCTTGTTTATAGGATTTTGCAAAGCACAATCGATATACAAAAACAGGTGGATGTGGGCCAACCAAATAGCTCAGCAGAATAAAATGCCTGCAAGCAGGTAGAGGGGCTGAGCCCCCAGGCCTGCTGTGCTGGCCCTGCCCCCAGGGCATGCTGCGATGGCAATCAAGACTGGGATGGTGGCTGCACCTGTAATCCCAGCTCTTAGGAGGCTATAAATAGGTGGGTCACTGTGAGTCCGATCTAGTTGTGAGGAATGAGCAAAGCAGTGCATGGGTATAGGAGCCAGCTGTGCTGCAGGGAGAGGCGGAGGGGCACGGTACAGCCTGCTGTCATCCGGCCATTGCAGTAACCTACACCCTGTAGAACCTTCCCCCCCCCCGCCCCCCAAAAATGGTGGGTGGAACTTAGAAATGAAATGGGTTTAAAAATTATAGGTCTAAAAAAGAAAGAACAGGTTGACATGTAGGAAAGGAAGAAACTTTGGGGAACTGTGTAGCACTTAGGATTACATGGTGTGAACTCAACTTTTATCAAATTTCACAAAGATAGTAACTCAAAATGGTATGGAGTAGAGCTGGGGTGGCCTAGCACTTCAGATAGCTAGACAGAGACTATGCAAATTAGCCAATGAGGCAGAGCTCATTGCATGTGGAGTATGTCATAGAACCACATGCTCTGCAGGTGGGGTGGGAGCACAGAGGCCGCATCCATGGGCTCTGTGACTGATGGGCATTCCTCACTCTTGGCCCTAGGGACTAAGACATGCAGTTCCGCCTTACCACAGATCCTCAGGAATGCTGCAGAAGGAGAAGAGAGGTGCAGGTCCAGAACAGGGTTCCTTTACTATCCACAGAGCCTCCTAGGTTTTTGTGCTCCACTGATATCAGAATTGGAAACTTGGTCTCAAAATCCTACCTACCCTGCGAACTCTCGACCACCGAAGTTGGAGGACAATTCCATCACCAGTACGGACCCATGAAGTAAGAAAAACATCAGAGCAGTTGATTTCCAGACTTTATTGAGGATCACACAGAGCCAGGGCACCCAGTACAGCAGGAAGCAGGGTTGCACACACCAAGTTCCAGGTGAGGCAGGTGGAGCAGGGACTCGGGCAATCAGAATTAAGGACTGTCTGTTACTTTCAGGTCAGGCTCAAGAAGAGAAAGGGACTTCCATACAAGAAAAGTGGAAAGGTGATACCTAAGAGGCTTCACTAGGGGAGCACCTTGGTGGGAGAAAGGGGGCTGACGAGGCAGAGGAGCAGGGTGTAGAAAAGAGAGGAATGAGGGGCTGGGGAGATAGCTCCAAGGCACAAGTGCCTGCTGGGCAAGTGCAAGGTGGTGAGTTCGAGCCCTGGTCCCACCAAAAAAAAAAAAAAGAAAAAAAAGAAAAGAGAGGAATGAGAGAAGCAGTGCATGGGTATAGGAGCCAGCTGTGCTTCAGGGAGAGGCAGAGGGGCATGGTAGAGCCTGCTGTCATCTGAGCATTGCAGGAGCCTATTTGTTGCCCCAATGGGCCATCTTTGAGAACACAGGTTTCGAAAGGAAGCGGCTGGACTTCATGTAGCCAGAGATCTTCTCCAGGTCCTGGGCATGGGAAAGAGAAAGCTGGAGCTCAGGTCCACGACCCCACTGAGCTCAGCCCCACGCCAGGAACAGTTTTTCCACATGGACTTAGGTGCTGGAGATCCATCCTCACAGGCCACTGAGCTCCCAGCTCTGGTGAGGGAACTCTTCAATTTCCTGTCACTATGGGGAGGTTGAACACTGCGTGATGTGCTTTATAGCCACTAGAAATTACAGTACAATTTGTGAAAATCCTCTCAACAACCCTGCAAGATCAGCCCTATTTTCACATTATTTTGGGGGGAAACCTGAGGCACAGAGAGGGTCAGAAATGTCTTCACACTTACACAATTAGTCAGACAGGGCTAGGTGCAACCTGGCTGAGTCTCTCCAGCTTTCTACTCTCTCCACTGTGTTCTCTCCTCCTGCCCCGACCACAGGAAGCCCTGTCTTTCCCTCTGCACAAATACTCTCCTTTGACACAAGGAAGTTCTTTCCTGCCTGTTTTTGCAAACAGAGGCAGGAATCCAGCATGACTATAGTGTTAAAAGAATGGAGTATCCATGGCAAGTGAGCCCAGTCCCACCCAGTGAATCAACTAATTCTGGATGAAAGGGAACAGGAAAGCAGGACCCAAAAAGAGGTTGGGCAAGGTCCCAATTTAGAGCAAAAGTCTAGAATTTTTCTACTATCATTAACTTGCCCAACTACCCCATCTCCAGCCTGCTACTGTTATAGATACTGCCCAAGGAAGTACTCCAGCCTGCTACTGGCACAAAGCCATGACCTTGGCTGTACTGTGTACCTTCCTACTGCAAAGCATGCAAAGGAATCCACAGTTGCTTGTACTGAACAAGCCAGACCCAGCAGGAGTAAAGTTTGGGGTCAGTGCTCAGCTCTGTCCCTGTAGCCATCCTCCCTAACACACACACACACACACACACACACACACACACTCATGCCAGCTCTCCCACCTTCCCCAAGGCCACTCAGCCCAGATGAAAACCAGATCTCACTGGAACTAACTATAAAAACACATGACTTATTGGCAAATATGAAACAAGCACATTTCAAGCCTAGAAAGCCACTCCATCAAAGGCTCCAATTCCCAAGATTCTAATAAAATAGATTTCATTGATAACAAACAGAGGATTCTGCAGGACCCAAGGTGAGGGGCAATCCAAGCTCCACAGCACCCTCAATGGACCGCACGTACCTCACTTCTGGAATGCCTGCTCTTCTGTCTTACACTCAATCTGTGGACAGGCTGGGGAAAGGGTCTTTTCTACAGGAACCACTGGCTTCACATCAAGCTTACATAGAGCATGGTGATAGGAACATCAGTGAAGATGAGAGTGTGAGCCCATGGTATAGAAAGAACACTTGAAATATGGAAGAAAAAAAGCAGGATAAAGGATGGAAATGGGAACCCTAACAAAGAACAATTCGAGACAAAAATTGCCCCGCAGGGGAAGCCGTGTGTATGTTCAGTCCAGCAGCAACTACAACCACGGGTCTCAGAGCTTCCCCATTGGGCATCTCACTAAGCAAACTGCTGGGCAGACAGGCAGGAAGTGCTTGTGTCTCCTACTTCCTGCATATCCAGCCTTGTCCCCATGCTCCTAGGGTACACTGTTCCCATGCTTTCACATGCTATCCCTCCTGGGGGGTGGGGGAGGTAGGTCTGCAAACCCAGGCTGGACATGGACGTGGGCTTTTGTAAGGCACAGCACAGGGGCAGCCACTGTTCCTTTCAAAACCTGAGTTTGACAAAGAACCACACAGAGCCTCCACTGGCCCTGAGACCTTGAAGAAATGACTTATTCTCTCATTTCAGTTCCCCCGTCTGTGCAGTGGGGGCTGGTCATTCTGTCAGCTTTGCAAATCGCTGCAATGATTAATCGGACACAATGGATGTATGATGCCGAGCACAGGGTCTGGCATGGAAACCAGAGCTAAGCACTCATGAGCTACTCTTGAGGTCAGATACAGCGAGAAAGGACTCAGGGAAAAGAGCAAGGAGAACAGGACACACAAGTGAGAAGGGTCAGGAGTGTTACCTCAAAGCGGGCCAAGAAGTCCTTCAGGTTAGGGAACGCCTCCAGGCACTTGGGATCAAACATTTGGAACTCATCCAGGATATCATAAACCAGGAAATCCACAAAGGTGATCTGCAGAGAGCGGGTGATGAGTGGGTAGGAAGCTCAGAACCCAGGAAAATGACAACTTTTCTTCCCTACCTCCCTCCCCTTTACCTTTTTCCCTGCAAACCAAGGATGCTTCCCCAAGAACTGTGAGAAGAGCTTTATCTTGTCAGGGAGGCCCTCCAAGAACTCTGGCTTCTTTTGATCCTAGGGAAGAAATCAGGGGTCAGCACCCTCAGACACAGGTTTCTTCACTGAGATTCCAAACTAGCGAGGGCTGTGCAGAGCCCTTGCTAGCCAAGGCTAAGCAGCCATCTCCCCTGAGACTGGGCCTGGAGCAGCATCATGGCCTCCGTGAATACATCACTGCACATTAGACCCCAAGTAGCAAGAGCCTTCATCTGTCAGAGTGATGGAAGACCATTCTGTCCCTGAATCTGTCACCACTGCTATCCAGACCAGTTTCTGTGGGTCAGACTCAGGTGTGCCTGAGTACCTGGCAGGCTTGAGGCTCAAGTCAGTGAAGCCAAAGAAGCAAAGAGGAAATGATCTAAAGAGACAAGAGACCTTTTGGTCCACTGAGTGAGAGAGTACAAGAACAAAATGGATCTCAGAGTAGCACAAACGAGGCTCAGGGGACTCGGCATTCAAAGGAGGGAGCCTGGATCTGATGGTGCATGGTTATAATCCCAGCTACATGGGAGGTGAAAAAAATTGCAAGTTTAAGGACAGTATGAGCTACTTAGCAAGATTCTGTCTCAAAATTAAACAAAACAAATGTAAAGGGCAGGCATGTATTTCCATAGCACTCATCTATCAAATACAGTAATAGATTACTTTCAAAAATTAGTTTTAAGACTGTGGAAGATGGCTGAGGTCGTGTTTGTCACCCGATGCAGAGAGCAATAAAATTGTATAGAACTCTGTGTGCAAACTAAATTGTTTGCAAACAGAAGCATATGTGAAATAAGGGATTGCTGTCCAATGCCCTGGTTCAATACCCAGTAAGCAAAGAGGAAAAAAGAGACGGGAGATGGACTGATGTCTTCTGCGTGACCCTATGCTGCCTTTTAGAAAAATGTTCTGCTCATGCTAGCCTCAACAGATTGGCAGAAAACTGAAGAGCAGGCGGATTGCCATTCCCTCATGCTGTCCTTCTTTCTCTCAGACCTAGGGTCCCTGTATTCCAGAAGTGGCCATAGTATGTGTAAATCAAAGAGACGGCAGATGGCAGATGTTAAAAGACAGGGAGATAAAAGGGACTTTAGAGTCTACACTCATCAAGAATAGAATATCCACTCTAGGGCACCGAATTTGTATTACAAAACTAGTGAGAATTCCTTCAGGGTGATTAGTGGACCACAGACTGAGGTCATAAGGGTCAGCTTAATGGAGGATAGGAAACCCTGGAGAATAAGTATACGTTTACATAGTACAAATATCATACAAGCCCAGGGTAGATATGAGCACAAGTTTAACTTCTGTTCCAAATCCTGTCTCCTCCAGACCCACAGGGGGACTCACAAATTCAGGACCGTAGCAGAGCATGATAAACTGCATGCGGACATCCATAACCTGGTTCTCCAGAATATCCACACGGATCCTTTCCTCTTCTGTCTCCCCACCTGAGGTCCATAAAACATAATTACCCTCAGCAACCCACCCTTCACCAAGCGCAGGTACACAACCACTGCCCATCCTTGTACCCTAAAGCCGGGCCTACTCACACAGGTTGTGCTTGCGGGCGATGTAGCGCAAGATGGCATTACTCTGGGTGAGCTTGTGATTCCCATCAATTAGGTAGGGCAGCTGCATGGACAAGCAGGAAAGGTCAGGGGGGATTCTAGGTCCCAGAACCCCTTCCATGACTTAGGGATGACATGAAACCTGGCCTTCCGCATGCTTGCCAGCACCAGCCTACAGAAATAGGCTGTGAATAAGGAGGGTAGGAAGACAGCGTGTAGTTAGTCAGGAAAAAGAAGGGTTCCACAGGGGATCTGACCCAGCCATTTTATACTGGAATAAATGAGATGTGGAAGACTTTACTATTTGTTGTATGTTGTGAGTCGGTGACAAAAGAAACGACTAGAAGACCCAATGAATATGCTTCACAGGACTCACTGAGATTTGTCTCTCTCAAAGTGAGCACAGAGCTCTAGAAACTGCTCACCTTTTATTGAGGGCTAAAAGCAGGCTATAGAATGCACAAAACTACGTTAGTGAGGGGCCTGGGAGGATGGCTCAGTGGTCTAAAGGGCCTGCTTAGGAAAGCTTAGGTGGCTGAAGGGACTGTGGTTCGATTCCCGGCACCACATGCTGTGCCAGCCCTCAGACTAGGCTGAGCCGGCCATAAAAATGAATAAATAAACAAACAAAAGTTCTGAAACAAAAAAATAATTCTTTAAAAAAAAAAACTACATTAGTGAATATAGATTACAAACCATCTGCTACTATTTACCTAACACTAGGTTCACACAGATGCTAGCATAAAAAAACGAGCAGAGAAGATGACCATTAACATCACAAGCAAGGGATCAAAGAACAGGACACCTGCAGGATAAGCTGTTATCTGTAACCTTGAATCCCAGCTTTCTGGGATTTCCAAGTAACTGAAAGCAGCCCTCCCTGGGCTCTGTTAATTAGTCCCTGCTTCTAGGATATTAATTGGCCTTCAGTCTTTTCTCCATGCCACCATAACTACTCCCAGTCCCCAGCCCAACTCATCACCTACATTGGGAAAGTCCAGGCCCAGCTTGAACTTCTCATTCAGCCACTGGCTTCTGTCAAAGTCGGGAGCTGTGGTGGAAAAGACGATGTAAATAAAGTAAATAAAATTGCCAGGGTCCACCCTTCTTCCCTGGGACCTGCCTCCCAAGGAGTTAGGGGCAGGACTTCCTGCAGTGGACCTGGATTCTGAGCCAGTAGGCTCACATCTCACGCCAGCAGCCTGGAGGGTCCATCAGTGCTGAGGGCTGAGGGTCCTATCTGATTAACGTCTTTGAAATATTTCCACAAGCTCCAATGGGCAGCCCGAACTCAGAGCTCCACTCCAGTGTCCTGTGTCTACGGCCAAACTTCACCCTCATTAAGGTTTCTGGAAGGGGCTGACTCTGATGCAGCCACAGGCAAGTTGCCCACATGAGCCACAGGTGGCCATGGCATGGGCTGCAAGGTGCCTGTGAGCAGCACTTCCTGGGAGCAGGGGCAGGGGCGCGCCATTACCGTCCCCCATGCTGTATCTCTTCTCTTCATAGCTGGAGCCTGTGTATTCCAGAATCAGGCGGATGGGATGCGTTAGCTGCGAGAGACAGGGGCACACATCAGAGGCAGGACATTGGCCCTGGGAGTTGCCCTGCTCCAGCCAAGTCCCACACTCCTGGAATACCACCTATCTTGCACACGCGCAAATCCACACACAGGCACACTTAGGCCCAGAGGTAAGGAGACCCTGAGTACTGAAAAGGCAGGCAGACATCCAGGGCGAACCCTGAGGATGCCATTCTGACAGTCCTCGCCGGCTGCTCCTCCTGCCCCAGTCCGGGGCCCTCATCCCACCCATAGAGCGGACAACGCACTCACTCCGCGGACATTCCAGTAACCCAGGGTCATGGGCATGGTGCTGGTTCTCTGCGTTGGGCAGACAGGCCTCGGGAGTTCAGAAGCGGATTTTCTCCCTCTAGCAAGGGAAGCTGGGGCGGGGCTTAGCGCTGACCTCCTCCCTGACCCTCCCTCCTACCGCTCCTCTTCCGCCCACTCGGATGGCGGCTAGCCCGTGGGCGGCGCCCGCCCTCAGCCCAGGGAGGGTGAGCCTAGCGGGGGGAAGGCTGTACCGGAAGCGAGACCTGGAAGCTCAAAAGCCCAAAGGAGGGCTCGCTCAGCTTTCTTCTCGGAAATGTCTGTCTAGGTCTCCAGCAAGGGAGGGGCGGCAAAGACACCGGCCAACCAGCGCAAAAACAAAGCTAACCTCCCGCTTCTCCTCCCCAGAAGCTCCGCAGTATGGGCCCTGGGAGGTTCAGGCCACTTTGGTCAAGCCATAAAGGGGACTCCTTGCCTGAGATTTTAATTCAGCGCCATCACAGGAAGAAGAGAACACTTGCAAATCAGAAGGTTCTTTGGTGCCTTTCTTATAAGGAAGGACATGGGCACCCTGGACAGGAACAGGATCAGTAAAGTGGCCATGGCCCCAGGATAAGGCGTAGAGACTCTGAGACTTTGCAGTCTCCTGGTTTTCCTTTAGGGGAACTGGAGAAACTAGACATTTCAGTTAACTGGCTAATGATTGTACAAGTAATCCGATTAGCATTTTACCCTATTTGTGAATCTAAATGCAAGAACTTGATAGGGTGGTAGACAGGGTGTCAAAGGTGTCTCTCTGCAATATACCCCCACTGCGATGTCCTGCTAGCTAGCTAGACACTGTCCTGCTGACCAACTCGGGCCCAGAATGCAGCGGGCACAGCTGACGTGTGAGC
Source organism: Myocastor coypus (assembly GCA_004027025.1). Classification (NCBI taxonomy): domain Eukaryota; kingdom Metazoa; phylum Chordata; class Mammalia; order Rodentia; family Myocastoridae; genus Myocastor; species Myocastor coypus. The sequence continues at coordinate 4,854 of PVJA010035518.1, read as the reverse complement.
TAGGGCGAAGATCAGGGCTCCAAGGGACCAGACACCTCTCCTGCTTCCAACACAAGATGGAAAAGTGTCCAGAGGGGACCCTCGTAGGACTGCACACAGCACCACACCCAGCTGTCCAAGTCCCTGGATTCTGACCCGGCCCCAGTTCCTGACCCATATTTCACCTGGGTGTTAGATATGAACTCAAAATGTCCTATTAAATCACTTTGTCATCTGGAACCTGTGGTGCCAGTGTACAAGATATCTTATCAGTAATACTGTCTTACCTGTCAACTTTCTTCCTTTAAGGCAAAAATTTGCTACAACATGAAGAAGTATGTTAAACATCAGCCAGTGTTTTCTGGAGGTTCTCTAGGGCAGCAGCTTTATCCTCACGCACACCAGCTGTGGGGAGCAGGGAGTGGAGGAAAGAGCAGTGAGCACGCGGTGGGGAATATAGAAGTGCCTCGTACTCATTCTGCAGTGTTTTTCAGTCTCTTACTGTAGGAAAACACAACCTTGGAAAGATAAGAAATATGTGTTCCAGAACATGACTACATATATGACTAGTTGAAATAAAACTTTCATCAGAAGATTTCATCTTCTCTGTATGAGAAGCATTCTGAATTATTAATTCTTAAATATGCTTTTACTTTACTATGAAAAAATGAAGGTCTGGTGAGACAGCTTGGTGGTCTAAGCGCCAGGCTGGCAAGCACAAGCATGCAGGTTCGATCCCTGGTACCACACACTGTGCCAGCTCTGAAACTCCGATTGCGCCATGCCAGCAAGCACAAGCATGCAGGTTCAATCCCTGGTACCACACACTGTGCCAGCTCTGAAACTCCGATTGCGCCATGCCAGCTACCAAAACCAGGAGTGGTGGTGCACACCTGTAATCCCAGCACTGGGGAGGCTGAGACAGGAGAATAACTACAAGTCGGAACTGCATAGTGAGACCCTGTACCAAATAAATGAAATTAATTAATTAAAAAACAAAATGAAAGTCTCCATCCAATACCTAGCTCTGAAATAGGAGGCAGAACAGGACAGAGCAAGTGTGGTTTGGGCTTTGCTGCAATGAGATAGGGCTGAAACAGGACCTCACTGGGACCAGGACTGCACATAAGGCAATGTTGGCACTGGGCCTGTGGAGCTGGCTATGCAGAGAGGGATCCAGTCCTGCTCCTCAAAGACACAAGTACTGACAGGGTTAGCAGCTCGGCTTTCACGCAGGACATAGCCATGGTAGGAAGGGGACTTTGCTCTTTTTAGGTTGAGGCTGACTTTTAATAGTATGATTGAGAAACACCTTATGCAGAAAACAGTCAGGGCTACGAAGACCTTAGGTATGAGAAGCAGATAGAAAGAAAGTATACAAGTTCATTCCAGCACTGCAGAAGACTGGGCGTTCTCTAGCTCCCGACAATAGAGAGCCCTGGCTTCTGATTGGCATGTCCTGTCCTTTCAGCAGCCTGCTGGATGCTCCACATGGCCAGTGGTGCGAACACAGGTCTTGCAAGAAAACACATAGACTGAGCCAGGCATGGTGGTGCATGCCTGTAATCCCAGCACTTGGGAGGCTGAGGCAAGAGGATCAGTGGGAGTTTGAGACCAGCCTGGGCTACAAAAGTGAACTCAAGGCCAGCCTAAACTGCATAATGAGACCTTGTCTCAAAAAGACAGAAAGAAAGAAAGAAAGAAAGAAAGAAAGAAAGAAAGAAAGAAAGGAAAGAAAAGAAAAGAAAAGAAAAAAAGAAAAGACATAGACTTCAGGTAGTCATGGATCACATTCTGCCAGTGGGCAACAGACCACAGGAGGGCTGGTTATGCAGCTCCCTTGGAGCCTGAAAATCTGTCCTCTGTACAAACCTCCCATGGACTCCACTGGTCAGCATGACACAACCTGCTCAGGTTCTGGCTTTGACAGGAAACTATTCAGTTTCCTTTAACTAATGTAGACCTTAGAAGTGTGACTGCATAGGAGTCCCTGTCCCTTATATCATGTGGTCTAGAAAGTTTAATGGAGAATTGGAAAATTCCTGCAAAAGCCCTGGAATACTAGTTCTGTGCTCACCTGTTATCAAGAGGGAAGTCAAGATAGAGGAGGTCAAATGACTTCCTGCTGCTCACAGAGCTAGTAAAAGGGAAAAGGGGGCTGCCTCCCAGCTCTGCCTCCCCAAGGCTGTGCTCTCCATGCTGTGCTTGCCTTCTACTGTCCCCCAGGAGGCCCCTTTATGCCTTCTGCACAGATATTCTTTAAACAGAGAGGTTTCTTCATGCCTGTATTTGCATACAGAAGGACTCTAACTCAAGAGCCAGGAACAGGCCAGTATAGAGCCCAGTCATACCCAGTGAGTAAGCAGGTCCCAGATTAAGGGATCAGAGCATGGACAGGCCCACAGAGAAAGGCTGGGCAGTGTTCTCATCAGAACCCCAAAAGCCAATGGTCTGCATTTTACTAAGGGTACTGCAGGTAAAGTTGGGGACAGGCAGAGAAAGGTAAGGCCCTTCCTGAAGTCTCTGGCAAATCCCAACTAGAAAGAGTTCAAACCTTTGCTAGGGAGAGGTAGAAAAGGGGCGCCGAGATGGCTCAGTGGTCTAAAGTGCTGGCTTAGGCAAGCTTAGGCAATCTCAGAGACCATGGATCTATCCCCAGCACCACATACTGCGCCAGCCCCACCCCAAGGGCAGGCTGAGCCGGCCATAATATTAAAAAAGAGAGGGAGAGACAGAGAGAAAGAAGCAGGCAGAACTGATAAGCAGACTGGCCTTACCCACTTGGTACCTAGCCCCCAATTCCCTTCTCTTCACCTCTAGTTAAGTGCAAAGGAGACAAGTGGGGAGCAGGCTATGGTATAGAAAACTCGGGGCCAGGGAGGTAGCTCTGTGGCACAAGTGCCTGCCTGGCAAGTGCAAGGTCATGAGTTCAAACCCTGGTCCCACCAAAAAAAAAAAAAAAGAAAGAAAACTCACTTAGTGTTATGGTTTATGTCTAGTTGTCCCCACAAAGCCTCATGCAATCATTGGGTGGGGACTTCTAGAGTCTGAGAGTTGATTTGTGATCCTGGGATTATATATTTTAGTACTAATCTAGAGTTTGAGACTTGATCCATGATCCCTGGGATTGTATGTTTTAGTACTGATGGGATTATGGGTGTAGCCTAAGGCAGATAAGCTGAGGCCTATCCTCCAGTAACTGTGAGCTAAATAAACCTTTCCTTCCTTCATTTTGAATGTCGGGTATTTTTCCCAGCAACAAGAGAAGAGTAACTAAGACAGAATTTGGTACCAGAGAAGTGGGGTTGTTGCTGTGAGTAACTTCACCATGTGGATTAAAAGCTTTTGGGAATGACTTACAGGAAAAGATAGGAAAGGTTCAGAGATGTCACATACAAGCAAAGCACTGGCACAGCATCAACTGTTCTGTTTGGGAGATTCTGGCCAGAACTCAGACCAGAAGACTGGCTTGAAGGATGGGTATGAAGAATGGCTTATGAACACAGATTGGAAATGTTTGGAGAGGTCCTCTACTTTTGAAGAGCTGGAAAAGTTTTGGATGTTCTGTAGGGGAGATTCTAGTCAGAGCTTAGACCAGAAGACTGACAGAAGGCCTGCTTGTAAAGACCAAGCTGAGGAGGTTTCTGCTGGGAAAAAGGACAGCATTGGTCAATGGATTCTAGATGATTTGTGCTATGGATTGGCTGAAAGTCTTTTGGAATTTTGCTCGTGCCCAGAGACTTTGCCTAAGACTGAGATTAAGGATGATGGACTGATTAATCTTTCAAGAGATATTTTGAAGCAGCAGACTATTGGCGCAGTGGCATGGTTGCTATTGGTGGATTTTAGCCAGATTTATGTAGAGAATCAAGAGCAAATAATCAAGCAGGATGATTTAAAACGTGAGTTTGGCCAGAAAGGAAACACCAGGAAAGCTCTGGACTGCAAACATGGAGCTGAGAGGATCTCCATTGCTGGGAAGGAACCAAAGAATCAAAAGGATGGCCTGAGGGCATCATAAGAGGTAGCAGCCCTCCACCCTTTGCAGCCCCAAAACTGCAAAGGAGGGAGGCTTTGCCTAGAGAAGAAAGCCACAGAGACCCAAGTACCAGAATGGCAGCAGCAGCCAAACCAGGTTCCAAAATGGCACCAGCATGGAGAATTCTTTTTTTGGAATCAGGGTCAGAGTGCTCAGCGATCTATGCCCTCGACCCCTACAGCCAAGAGAGGAGGAAGCCTGGCTACTGCTCCAGATAGCAGCAACCCTTGGCATCACCTACATAGGCACACACAGAATGCGGGAGTTCTGAGGTTAAGAAGGCTTCCATCTTGATTTCAGAACAAGGCAGGAGAGGCCAGGTAGTGTACCTCTGAGAGGGAAGTGTGTAAAGCTGTGTGTGAGAAGCCTTTTCAATGGAAACCTCAGAAGCTTGGAAAATCCAGGAACGTGGGTCTTGCAAAGAGGGAGCAAAGCCAGCCTAAGAGAGAAGCTATGAAAACTACAATCAAGAGTGCCTCAGGGATGGAGCTGCATGGAGCCCACAACTATGTGCAGACTGTTTTGGATGCTCCAGTTGAAACTATGGGATTTAATGTTGACCCTGCTGGGTTTTGGACATGTGTTGGTCCCAGTGTTTTGTATTACCCTGCTGTTTGCAACTTTTAGAATGCTAATGTTAGAAGGGCTATAAGGATAGCCAATATTTTGGCCCTAGCCCTTCAAGGTCAATAAAGACCCAGGATATAAGAGAACCTGTGCTGTAATATCCTATAACTCAGAGGTGTCCCAAATTTCCTGGTCAAGGAGATTATGGGACCTCAGAGGAAAGGGATGAATGAACTGCAGTGCGTCTAAGGAGAGTCACCCAGAGAAAA
>PVJA010035517.1:0-21797 GCA_004027025.1 Myocastor coypus | reverse complement strand
AAAAAAAAAAAAAAAAAAAGGAGTTTTGAGGAAGGGGACAGGCAAGATAGCTCAGCAGTCCAGAGCAATTGCTTAGGCAAGTTTAGGCAACCACAGGCACCACGGTTCAATCGCAAGTACCACATGCTGTGCCAGCCCCACCCCCAGGGCAAGCTGAGCCGGCCATAACATAAATACATAAAGTTAAAAAAAGAAAAAGAAAAAAAAATTAAAGAAAGGATTGAAAATGTAGCTCAGGGCAAAGGTCTTGGGTTCAAGGACCAATCTCACAATCAATCAATCAATTGATCAATCAATCAATCAAATTAAAAGAGCAGGGCATAAGCTCTTTAACAGAGTACCCTTGGATTCAAAGCACAGTACAGAAACAACCATAAATATTTCTTTCAATCTCAAAGAAACTCTTCGGGTACAAGCATGGCATACAATACTCTTTTCAGCCTAGCACATTTAGCTCTGCACAGATTAATACAATACCCATTAAGCCTGTGCTTAAGCTCCCACAGTTTACTGGACAATTCACTTTTTGTAAGTGGAACATCATTACAACATCTCTGCTATCTGCTGTGGTGTCAAATCAATGCCTTCTTTCAGCATCTGGCAGTCATCTGCCATTCCTGTGGTGATCACCATGGATCTGCTATCACTTAGTGCTGAATGGTAACACTAACATGCAAAGAGAATTACTGTAATGCCAGGTAGGCCAGCAAAAGTACCAAGGTGACTCACAGAAGGAATCTGAACACAATTCAAGAATTGTAGAGCTGGGTGTGGTGGCGCATGCCTGTAATCCCAGCACTCATTAAGCTGAGGCAGGAGGATCAGTGCAAACTGGAGACCAGCCTGGGCCACAATGTGAACTCAAGACCCAGCCTGAGCTGCTGAGCAAGACCCTGCTGCAAAAAGGGGTGTGGGGGGAGGGGAAGGGAAGAGGGAAGGAGGGAGGGAGGGCAAAGAACTATATATCTAGCTGGGCATAGTGGTATATTCTGTAATCCCAGTACTCAGGAGGCTAAGGCAGTGGGATTACTGTGAGTTTGAGGCCAGCCTGGGTTACAAAGTGAGTTCAAGGCCAATCTGAACTTCAGAGAAATCTTATGGGTCTGAGCCCATGTTGAGCTTTTGTCTTTGTTATGGTGATATAATCTGTTTCTAGTATTTTATTCCTGGGATGCAGATATCTAGTTCGTTTTCTCATTTGTCTGTTTATTTATTTAGAGACAAAGTCTCTGCTACTATTTCAGAAAATGGTCAGTGTTTGGGTGGCCAGCTATCTCAGCGGTCTAAAGAGCCTGGTGCAGGGACTGGGATTTGATCCCCAGTTGCCATGCCAGCCCTGCTGAGACATGATTGAGACTGGGTGTGGTGACACATGCCTGTAATCCCAGTGACTGGGAGGCTGAAAACTGGGGAATCACTACAAGTCTGAGTCTGATCTATGTAGTGAGACCCTGCAGACCCTGTCCTAAATACAAAAAAAGTGTTTTTCTCTTTAGTCCATGCTAGGGACTGAAACCAGAGCATGACACAGCAAGGAACTACTCTACTATTGAGTTGTCTCTCCAATGGTGAAAATGCTAATCTTCATCACATCAAGAAAACAGACTGAACTGGGTGTGGTGGCATACTCTGTAATACTACAATGCAAGAGGCTGAGGCAGGAGGGTCCCGCAGTGCAAAGGCATTGGGTTTTGGACTTATCTCCAGCCCCATGAAAACCCCTCTTGTAAGTACACAAACTGAAATCACAAGGAAATGTATCTCAATCATAAAATACCACCATTAGGACCACTATTTTTTGCCGTTTTAATTTTTGCAGTACTGGTGATCAAACCAACGGCCTCACCTTGACCCTACTGCCTTTTTTGTCTTTTTGAGACAGGAGTTTGTTACACAGTTTGGGCTCACCTTGAACTTTACTTTGTAGTCCAGGCTAGCCTCAAACTCACAGTAATCCTCCTGCCTCAGTCTCCCCAGGCATGTTTCACCAAACCCAACCCCTTATTATTTTTTTTTTTTTAAACAAGACCTTGTTAATTTGTCTAGGCTGGCCTTAAACGTGCTACCTCTTGCCTCCGCCTCCAAAGCAGCTGAGATTACAGGAATGTATCACTGTGCTTGCCAATTTCTGTGCATGGGGTGGGGGTCGGTCCTGAGGATTGAACCCAGCGCCTCTGTAGTGAACTATACCTCCAGACCCTTTGTGTTTTGAGATGGGGTCTCATCAAACTTGTGAACTCCTGCTTCAGACTCCCAGAGTGCTGGAATGAAAGGTACGCAGCACTACATCGTGCTGGGTTAAACACTTTTTAAATGAAAAATTTTACTTTTAGGGGCTTGGTGCAGTAGTGTCTGAAATCCTAGCACCTGAAAGGCTGATCCAGGAAGATCGCCATGAGTTCAAGGCCATCCTAAATTAGATAAGACAAAGACACACACAGACTCACAGCCGCTCCAGAGAATATGACGAGAAATAAAATAATACCATGTGACTCTGGGGTTTTTATACATACAATTTATGCATACAACTTATCCCTCTGTTTTTGTTTTACTTATGGAGGGATTCTGAGGATTGGAACTACACCTCACCATGCCAGGCAAGCGCTCTATCCATGAGCTACATCCCAGCTACAGTTTTTTCTTTGGCTGGTTTTGGTTCTTTTGGACAAAAAACAAAACAAAACCATCTGACTATACCACAGTAGCTCTGAAGTAACCGACCTAACAGTACAGCTGTCTAGATCTCTTCCCTCAGGTCTACTCTGAAAGCCAGTAAGTGCACACCCTCATGAAGGCCACTTTTCCCAGCTCTCTCCTTCTCTAGGACAGGGCAAAGAACTGCATCCCAAGCACTGTGCCAAACATCTTTCTCTGTGGTTACTGCTTACTGTGTTCCACTTTTTAAGTGTTCCCACCTTTGCCCTAGGTGCTGTATCCTTCATACCCACTCTCGGAAGCACCCTGAATTCAGATCCTACTCTAGACACTCCTAATCACCTGGAAATGCACTGAGTAACAGTACCCCTTGCACTTGCTAATAATCATGTATATTTATCCTTGGACTTTTGAAACTAGTACCACTTGGGGGCTGGGGAGATAGCTCCGAGGCACAAGTGCCTGCTGGGCAAGTGCAAGGTCGTGAGTTTGAACCCTGGTCCCACAAAAAAAAAAAAAAAGAAAGAAACTAGTACCACTTGGATTCCAATCCTTTACACCTACACACTACAAGAAAAAGAACAGTTGAGATTAAAGCTGTTGATTTGTATGCCTTGCGTCATTTCTTCCTATAAGGGAGAAAGACACAAAAAATGAGCAGAGCACTTGGCTTGCGTCACCCCTGGCATGTCTACTGGAAATGCCAACATCTTATTCTTTCTGAAAGTCTTACTGTACAGTCTAGGTTGCCCCTGAATGTAATGTGAGCTTCCTGCCTCAGCCTCCTAAATGCTGGGATTACAGGTGTACATCAAGTCTGCTCTTTTTTTTTTTTTAATTACTAGCAGAACTCAGGATCTTGCATCTGCTAGGCAGGCACTTACACCACTGAGCTATATCCCTGGCTGTGTCGCTGTGTCTGGTTCTAGAATGCCTACTCTATTCCATAGTGAGACACAGGAAATACATTAATATGCTTTTATGACCTTAGTATTTTAAATCTATGAACCTCTCACTGGTCTCAACTAAGAATCTCTGGAGTCAAGCATGTTGACACAGGCCTATATAATCCTAGCCCTTGGGAGGCTGAGGTAGGACTGTCATGAGTTTGAGGCCATCCTGTACTACATAGCAAGGCCCTATCTCAAACTGTGCCTCTTAGAAAAAAAAAAAAAAAATTATTGAAGGTCACATTCTGCTATCAAACATGAAACACAAAAGGGAGAATGGGGCAACAGCTCAATGACAAAGCACTTCTCTAGATTGTATTAGGCCCCGACCTGATCCCTAGATGCTACAAGCAACAAAAATAGCAGAACAAATTCTACATGTACATGAAAGGAGTAGATGATGCCATTACTGATAGTTAGCTTTATGATTACTTACATAAACTATAGAAAGTTTTTGAGCAACTTTCACATTTTTATCATGGTCGTATCTTAGTGGGTGTGCTGGTACACATCTGTAACCCCAGCTCCTCAGGACCGAAAGGTGGAGGCTGGCCAGGCAACTTAATGGGCCTGATCTCAAGCTAAAAAGGGGTTGGGGATGCAGCTCAGTGGTGCCACCTGCCTAACAGGCTAGGGTGCTATGGTATCCCCCCAATCCAGGATATTTCTTGCTTTATTACACTGATACTGAGGTACTGCTATAGCTCCTTTTCATCAAAAATCTAATACATAAACATCATCTGCCTGACAAGCACAAGCTCCCCAGTTCAATCCTATGGGTAGGGGTTGGGGGTTGTAATACATACAGTTAAAGGTATATCAGAATGGTGCAGCACTTGCCTCAAATGCACAGTGCCCTGGGTTCAATCAACCCTTGGCACCCCAGAAAACTGAAAGCAGAGAACACTCCAGGACCCAGCAGTCCTCTGTGACCACACTGAACAACATGCTTCCATTTTTTTTTTTTTTTGTCTTTTTGAGACAGGGTCTCACTATGCAGTTGAGGCTGGCCTTGAGCTCACTTTTGTAGCCCAGGCTGGTCTCGAACTCGCACCGATCCTCCTGCCTCAGCCTCCCGAGTGCTGGGATTACAGGCGTGAGCCACCACGCCCGGCAACATGCTTCCATTAACACTCACTGCATCCCTATGCACCTGCACAACCACAGAAAGACCAGAGACCACCTCTAGTAACAGTGCTTCTAGGTATGGGCAATGTACACATACCACACACAAGCACATGTGCGCATGTGCCTGCACACACACACACACACACACACACATTGCTGGGGACTGAACCCAGAGCCTCTTGCTTGCCAGGAAATGCTCACTTCTCTACCACTTGTTCTGCTCATGTTAATAAATACACCTGCAGCCAGGCGTAGTGGCATACACCTGTAACCCCAGCACTCAGGAGGTTGAGACGTGAGGATCCCTGTGAGTTTGAGACCACACTAAAACAAAAACAAAAAGAAAAACAGGGGAGCTGATGAGATAGCTCAGCGGTCTAAAGCACCTGCTTAGGCAACGACAGGGACTGCAGTTCGAATCCTGGCACCACATAGTGTACCAGCCCCACCCCCAGGGCAGGCTGAGCCAGCCATAACATAAGATAAATAAATAAAGTTAAAAACAAAACAAAACAAAACAAAAAAACACCTGTGGCATGGCTACAGGTAGAGCTTAGTAGTAGCCTATTCAGGACCTAGATTTAAGTCGCAGCACTGAGGGGGGCCAGGCAGATAGCTCTGTGGCACAAGTGCCTGGCTGGTAAGTGCAAGGTTGTGAGTTTTGTTTTTTTTTTTTTTTTTTTGGGGGGGGGACCGGGGTTCGAACTCACGACCTTGCACTTGCCCAGCAGGCACTTGTGCCTCGGAGCTATCTCCCCAGCCCCAAGGTTGAGTTTGAACCCTGGTCCCGCCAAAAAATCAGCCAGTCAATCCCAGCCCTAAAAAAATGATAAAAAAACAAGGACTTCGGAAAATTTAAATCAAAGACCATCATTAACAAAAGCTAATTTATGTTTTTTCCTTTATGAAAACATCTGAGGGCGATGTCCTGTGGCACATGCCTATAATAACCCCTGCTACTCCACTCTCAAGGTTGAAGCAGGAAGCTGCCTGGGCATCTTAGCAAGGCTTTGCCTTAAAATTTAATTTTTCTCCTTTTTTTTGGTTCAAGGAATTGAATTCAGAACCTTGCACTTGTTAGACAGGCACTGTACCACTGAGCTACGTCCACAGCCTTCAAAATTTAAAAAAAGATTGAGAATATAGCTCCCTGATAGAAGGCTCCAGTACAAGGGAGAAAAGAAAAAGAAAAATCATACTTTTTAAAAAAAACTTAGCCGGGCGTGGTGGCGCACGCCTGTAATCCCAGCACTTGGGAGGCTGAGGCAGGAGGATCAGTGCGAGTTCGAGACCAGCCTGGGCTAACAAAGTGAGCTCAAGGCCAGCCTGAACTGCATAGCGAGACCCTGTCTCATAAAAAAAAAAAAAAAAAACAAACTTATTTTTGTGGTACTGGGGATCAAACTCAGAGTCACATGAATGGCAAATAAACTCTTAACCACTAAGCTACATCTCCATCTCTTTTGTAATTTTTTTCTTTTGTAAATTATCATGGTTTATTTTTAGCAGGAATCAAACTCAGGATCTTGTGTTTGCCAGGCAGGCACTGAGGCCCCTGAGTTATCCCCCTGGTCCCTGTCCTATGCTAACATTTCTAAAAGTCTATTCACTCAAAAATTCTGTGGAGTGGAGACATAACACTAGATCTGATCCTTGCAGGAGTGGGGAACAAAAGATTTAATATCTTGTAATTGTCTAAAAGGTTCCTCTTTTGGGGCCAACGAGATAGCTCAGTGGTCTAAAGTACCTGCTTAGGCAACTGCAGGACCAAGGTTCAATCCTGGGCACCCCATGCTGTACCAGCCCTACCCCCAGGGCAGGCTGAGCTAGCCATAACATAAATAAAAGTTTTTTTTTTTAAAAAGTTCCTGCTCTTCTTGTAAGCGGCCTGTGGTGTCCTGTGAAAATGGTTCGCTACTCTCTCGGCCCAGAAAACCCCACAAAATCATGCAAATCAGAGGCTCAAATCTTCGCGTTCATTTTAACAATACACGTGAAACTGCCCAGGCCATCAAGGGTATGCATATCTGAAAGGCCACCAAGTATCTGAAGGATGCCACATTAAAGAAGCGGTGTGTGCCATTCCGATGTTACAATGGTAGAGTTGGTAGGTGTGCCCAGGCCAAACAGTGGGGCTGGACACAGGGTCGGTGGCCCAAAAAAGAGTGCTGAATTTTTGCTGCACATGCTTAAAAATGCAGGGAGTAATGCTGAACTTAAGGGTTTAGATGTAGATTCTCTGGTTATTGAATATATCCAGGTGAACAAAGCACCCAAGATGCGCCGCCATACTTACAGAGCTCATGGTTGGATTAACCCATACATGAGCTCCCCCTGCCATATTGAGATGATCCTTACTGAAAAGGAACAAATTGTTCCTAAGCCAGAGGAGGAGGCTGCACAGAAGAAAAAGATATCCCAGAAGAAACTGGAAACAAAAACTTATGGCACGGGAATAAATTAATTATAAAATAAATGCAAATGAAATTAATGTTGTTGGCTATTAAAAAAAATAAAAAAATAAAAGGTTCCTCTTTATTTTTTGTACTGTAGGCACTGAATTCAGAGCCTTCACACTTACATCCCTAACCTGATTTATTCGTTTATTTGGACAAAGTGTCTCTGAATTGTAGCAGACAGGCCCAAATTTGTGATCCTCCTGTATCACTCCCAAGAGCGCTGTAATTATAGGTCTTTTCTACTATACTGACTGCTTCCATTTCTTGTTATGGTGAAGTACTTTACTGTACAGAAATACCACATTTCTGTAGCCCTGACTAGGGTAGTTAGTCTAAGTAAAAGGAAGTTCCATGCAGTCTCCCCAGCCTCTTCAGTCCCTCAGCAGCACCTGAAGTTGAGTTGGAGAGGATGGAAGCTGGGTTTGGACTCTGCAGGGAACCCCTGAAGAGCTCTCAAGGTTTCCATTTTGTTTTCTTCATCATCATCTTTTTGTGGTTGTTTTTGTCTTGTTGAGTCAGGGTCTTGCTGTCCAGTTCAGGCTGGCCCTGAGCTCACTTTGTAGCCCAGTCCTGAACTGGAACATCCTCCTGCCTCAGCCTCTTGATTGCTGGGATTACAGATGTGTGTCTCCACACATGACAAGCACCTCAATTTTAAAAACAGACCTTTTGCACAGCCAACACAGCAGAAGAGGGTTCCTTTAACAGCAAAACAGGAAATACAGGAAAGTAAGGCAAGTGAAGCACAAACTGGGGGTACTGCAAAGAGAGACGATCACCTCCATTTTTCAGGTGACAGCATTCACACTCCGCTGCCCTGTTTTCAAAGTCTTCTTCCAAGGATCCTGCCGACCGTGTGTCTGAGAAGCCAGTTAACAGCCAGCCACCTCTCCTCGAAACCTAACAGTCCATGTCACCTACTTTCAATTTATTAGGTCACCTTGAAACCCTCTCTTCTAAAGAACACTTGAGGCTTTTTGATGTCACGATGTCTCTTTAAAAATCACCACCAACAACCACACACCTCCAACCTACTCGTGCTTTCTGGTGCTGGCTGGAAAAAAAACCCACCTTTCTCAGGGGGCAGCTGGCTAAGGAGCGAGCTGCTCCAGCTTCGGGGACCGGTGTGACACCCTGCGTTCCGCCCAGGCCCCGCGCGGCTCCGGCCCTGCGGGCTCGGCCAGCGCCTCCGCCTCGGGCTGCGGCGCAAGGGCTGGGCGGCTCGCAGCGAGCGGAGCCGGGGACCCGACCCCCGGCCGGCGGCCTCCCGGCCCTGCGGCTTCTGCGGCCGCGACGCTGAACCCGAGGTGTCCTGGCCGCCCTCCCTCCCGAGGCGGCGCCCTGCCTGCACTCGCGGTCCCCAGCCGAGGAGGTCAGGGCCGACCCGGAAGGGGACGAAAGACGAACGCCTTCCCCCGAGGGGTCGGAGACGGGCGCCTGGGCTCCCGCGGCTGGCTCCCAGCCAGGCGCGGCCCGTCCGCAGCCCAGAGGCAGGCCGGCCGCTCCGGGGCCGGGACCGGGGCCGAGGCCGAGGCCGAGGCGGGCGGGACGCGGCCTCTTCGTCGCCAGCCGGACCCTAGGCCTCCCGGACCTCGCGCCAGGCTGGTCAGGGGTCGCTGCGGGGCCGGGGGCCGGGTCGCCGAGAGGCCGAGCCCCCGCCGCGGCGCCGCGTTTACCTGGAAGTCGCGGTCCTCGTTGAAGCGCGAGAAGCGGTCCGCCATCTTGCGCCTCGCCGCGCTCCGGCCCGCGCCTCGGCGCCGCCGCACCCGCCCTCCCGCGTCGCCCGCCGCCACAGCCTCCTCCTCCGCCTCCGCCTCGGCCGCGGGCGCGCGCGCGCGCGTGTGCGGCCCAGGCGGGAGCGAGCAGCCGCGTCCCCGCAAGCGCCCACGGGCGCACGCGCCTTCCGGCCCCGGAAGTGGGGCCCTTCTCGCGGCCCCGCGGCGCGCTCGGTCGCGAGCGACCCTGGCGGCCGAGCATGCGCGCTCGCGCCGGGAGGGCCCCAGCGCTTCCGGGGCGAAGGGCCGCGCCGCGGGGCCGCGCTCCACCCCGGGGGTGCCCTGTACCAGTTCTCCGCGCAGTCCGCCGGATAACGACGCGGTACAGCGGTTGGGAATGCACACTTAGCATTGCTCTTTTTGAGAAGAGGCCTCACAGGACTCCCAGGACTCCCTGTAGCCGTAGCACAGAGAGCAAGCCTCGACCGCGACAGGATCCTTATGTCTCTGCCTCCGCGGGGCTTGGGTGGCAGTTGTGCGTCGCCGTGCCCCGCACAGATCCTGACTCCTTTAAAGTGTTGTTTCACTGATGCACCCTGCTCCTACACACTTGGTACCGTCCGTAGCTCGGGCCCTGCGCAGGATGGTAAGGATCCAGCCTGGGCGATTGCTCAGGCTGGTTTCACACCCACCCTGAAAAGCAAACGGAAAGGTCGCTTCCAAATTAGGAACTGGCACAGTAAGTACTTGTAAATAGTGAGTGAAACTGGGTGTGCCCATATAGTTCACCTAAGGGGCAGCCTTGAAGGAGGAGGGCTCCAGGCCTGAAGACTATACAGAGCTGCGCTGTTTTTGTTTCTTCCTGGCACAAGACTTCCACTAGCCCTGGTTGGCCTGGAGCACGGGATCCTCCTGCCTCAACCTGAGTCCTGGGGTCATAAACTGTGCTACCTCGATGCCCAGGAATGGGCATGTTCAAGCAGCTCTCCAGGTGCCAAGACAGCCAGATCACCTGAGCTCCCTGAGTGCGCACGTGGAGTGCACAAAGGTCCATATTATTCTTTTTATAAACTGAAAGTTGAATTTAGACTTAATTTCCACTGCCCCTGCCTGGTGCTGACTGCTAGGAGGGTGCAGGACACTGCTGCTTTTGGAAAGAGTCGTCAGTCCTTGGGGAACGGAACTGATGGGGAAAGGGACTAATGGGGAAGAGGCCCCAGCCAGAAGAAGGCCTGGAGCAGAAGCTGGAGGAGGGGTATGCAAGCCATCAACCCAGCCAAGCCCTGGCAGAAGCGGTCATTGCAGGATCTGAGCAAGCCGTCAGGAGGTGTCGTGTGGCTGTGGTGGAGTGGAGTGAGACAGCAGCACACCCCACAAGTGCACCCCAGCACTCAGGCAAGGGGAGGAGCGCAGTCTGGAGGGGTGGACACAGGTGAGGTTCCCCATAGCACTGGGAACACAGTGTAGATAAGTAAGAGCGGTTTTCACAGAGCTGGAAACCCAAGGCCTGGACTGCACAGTGACTGCCCAGGGAGGAGCTCCAGGCCCCCAAGGGCACCACCCCGAGTGCCCAGCAGTGACTCTGCCACTATCCTTATCCCCACAGGGCAGCACCTGGAGCTGGCCCCTGACTCTCCAGCCCCAGCACAGCCGGTGGCTTTGAGGGGCCCTGCTGGGCTGAGGACCTGATAAAGCCAGCATCCTCATCAGACTCCTCTCTGGGAAATGTTTTGGGAAGAAAAAGTGCACATGAGTGCCAGCAGGCAGGGCAGTTCCTGTTGGCATGTCCCCAGGTGACCCATCATTTCGGAAGCCCCAGCTACCCAGTTTCTGCTATTTTCTAGGGTTTTCCAGTCCTTGTAGAGAGCTCACAAAGGTGCAGCAGGAAGTGGATGGGAACCCCTTGCCCAAAAGACAAAGAAATTCAGAGGAACCAGAGATAATGAAGACAGCTATGACGGTGGAGGGGCCTGGCGGGATGGCTCAGTGGTCTAAAGCGCCTGCTTGGGGAAGCTTGGGCGGTTTCAGGGACTGAGGTTCGATCCCTGGCACCACATGCTGCGCCAGCCCTGCCCTCTGGTTGGGCTGAGCCAGCTATAAAAATGAGTGAATAAACAAACAAAGGTTCTGAAACAAGAATAAAAATAATAAATAAAATAAAAATTCTTTTTTTTTTTTTTTGTCTTTTTGAGACAGGGTCTCTCTATGCACTTCAGGCTGGCCTTGAGCTCACTTTTGTAGCCCAGGCTGGTCTCGAACTTGCACTGAATCCTCTGCCTCAGCTTCCCAAGTGCTGGGATTACAGGCGTGCGAAAAATTCTTTAAAAAAAAAAAAAGACAGCTATGACAGTGGAATAGAACAGAGCATCAGAGACCCTGGGGAGCTTGAGACTCAAAAAAAAAAAGAAAGAATGAACAAACAATATTCAAAGGTTTAAAAAAAAAAAAAACATTCAAAGCCAGTCACATATAATCTCAGCACTCTGCAAGGCTGAGACAGGAGAATTGCAAACTCAAGCTCAGCCTGGGCAACTTAGGAAGAACTTGTCTCAAAATAAAATAATAAGGGCCAGCCAGATAGTTCAGCAGACTAAAGTATCTGCTTAGGCAGACTCAGACCTGGGTTCAATCCCTGGTGTGCTGTGCCAACCCTGCCCCTGGGGCACTGTGATGGGATTTGAGACTGGGCATGGTAGCATACCTGTAATCCCAGCACTTGGGAGGCTGAAAACAGGAAGATCCATATGAATCCAATCTATGTAGTGAGACCTGTAAACCCTGCACTAAATACTTTAAAAAATATAAATAAAATAATAGGGCTGGGGATGGAGCTTAGTGTGAGGGTCCTGGGCTGACCCCCAGTGCCAGGAAGGAAGGAGCGGTAAGCTAGGCACATAACTGTCCTAAGCAGTGAAGTTAGGAAGAAATTAATACACAACCAGAGAGTGCTGGGTCCTCCAGGAAGTCAGCACAAAAAATAAAGACATCAGAACTGAGGGTGGAGCCAGGTGGGGTAACACACACCTGTAATCCCAGTGCTCAGAGGCAGAAGCAGGAGGATCCCTGTGAGTTTGTAGCCTGGGCTACACAGAGAGCTCAAGGCCAACCGAACTGCATAAGCAGACCCTGTCTCAAAGGAAGAAGAAGAAGGAGAAGAAGCAGCACGGGCAGCAGCAGCACAGGTAAAGTGCATCCACCTTGAGATGGAGACACGATGGCTCGGCTGTGGCCTCCCCAGAGAGAAGCAGCGCTGGTCCAGGGCCCAGCCAGGGCAGGGACCACAGGGCGCAGTCAGAACACTGGGCCACGCTCCCTCCTCGCCAGAAGCCTCACCCATCCTGTGCCCCATGGTTGCTATCCTTTGGCACTGTCCTCGTGTCCAGTCGGTGATTGGGGTCAGCCCCATGCTGCTCCCCAGGCAGCCTGGCCCTAGGATCCTAAGATACCCAGGCAGGGTCTGGAGGTTCCCTGGGATGAGCTGAGGACTGGGGGCCCTACCTATGGCACAATCCAGAGCAGGGCTGACTCACCACAGCCTGCACATCCTGAGCTACAGAGGACCACAGTTTGAGGAGTTCAGGCTTGGCTCCTTTTGTGTCACAGACAGGTAGTGAGGTAAGGACACCGAGTGTCACCTCTGCCTAGGTCCTGTGGGCCTAGCTGCATCCTGGGTTCCAATGGAGGCAGAGGAGGTAAGCAGACCCCCTCTGGCCCTGTTGTGCCCTTCCTGTCCCCAGCCCTCCCTTCCAAAGTCTCCCGAGAAGCCTAGGCTGGCCTCCAACGCCTGGGTTCTAGCAATTCCTGCCTCAGCCTCCCCAGTAGCCAGGACAGCAGGCCCAGGCCATCCTGAGGGAGGACAAGGAGTGAGGCTTGGAGGGAAGAAAGCAGGAAAGGACAGGGCATCTGCAAAGGAAGAGATGAAGCTTCCTGCTGTGGGACCCCATGGCTGGTACCCAGAGATACTGGTGTGCAGTGGCCCCGGCCTGGCTGCGTTGTCTTCTTCAGGGCCAGGTTGGCCTGGCCTGGTGCTGGAGGTACTGAGCCCTGGGCAGCCAGGGCGAGAAGGCTCAGGTCCCCTCCATCCCCGTGTCAGGAAGCGGGCAGCCAGGGCGCAGGGAGGTGACAGGAAGCTGCACAGAGGGCAGCAGAGATCCCAGCAACTGAGTGTGCCAGGAGGGTGGTTGGCTGAAGCAGCTGGAAATGGGCAGTGCCAGCCGGCCGGACGGAGGTCCAGCCAACCCAGGAAGGATGCCACTGTCGCTCGGTCACTCAGGCCAAGCCCAGGGGACCATATGGCCTGCTACAGCCATCAGAAATTGTCTGCTACAACTGTGGATTGAACCCAGGCCCTCCATGCTGAGCAACGTCTCTGTTATTTCAGTGACGTGGGAGGCTGAGGCAAGAGAATTGCAAGTTTCGGACCAGCGTGGGCAATTTAGCAACACTCCATCTCAAGATAAACATTAGAAACAAACAAGGTCCTGAGTTCCATTCCTGATTGAAAAAGAAGAAGAAGAGAAAGAAGACAAGGATAGGGATAAGACTTTTGTTTCTTTTTTGCAGCTCTGAGTATGGAATCTAGGGCCTCCTGAATGCTAGGCAGGTGCTCTGACACCACGTCTGTCCTCAGGCCTCAGGTTGGAGACATACAGTGGTTTGGTCTTTTGTGTTGGTTTGTTTTTTGAGTGCTGCGATCCCAGAATTCTAGGAGGCTGAGGTAGGAGGATTGAACACAAATTCAAGCCCAACACAGGCAACTTAATGACCCAAATTTACACAGGCATTGGTGATGTAGCTTGGTACAAAGGCCTTGAAGCAACCCACAGTACTCCAAAACAATGAAAAAAAAAAAAAAAAAGAGCTTGAATTGAGATCCTTCTGAATTCAGCAAAGATGAAAACCCAGCTGTCTACATGGTTTGATCCTCACAAGGCAGCTCATGAGAACTCAGTCTGCTGTGCCCCAACGGGGAGCCACACACCAAGGACAGGCGTGGCTGCAGCTTGAGGTGGCCCTGTGGACAGCATGGTCCAGGCCCTGGGACCCTGGGCTGCCCAAAATGGAGGGTGGGGGACCCTCTTGATTCCACTTTGCAGGTGCACACTGGTGACCGGCCTGGACTCAGCAGCATCCAGGCCTCTGCCGAGGGCACAGCAGGAGTACAGAGCAGGGATGGCCCGGCAAGGGCAGAGCCCCACAGCTGGCCCAGTGGGCCCTGACAGGACATGACCGAGTGTACGCTGTACATTTTGCCATTTTTATTGTGCAAAAGCCCCCCCCACACACACACACTCATCAACAGAAACAACCCTATCTCATGCAACTCGTCTTCCAAGCTTGTTTTTACTTTATCGTTTTTGGCTTTTTAAAGCCAGGTCTTGTCATGCTGCTCAGGCCAGCCTTGAACTCCCTTTGTATCCCAGGCTGGCCCCCAGCTCTCAGCAGTCTTCTTGCCTCAGCCTTCCGGGTGCTGGGCTTACAGTTGTGTGCCTCCGTACCCAGCTCTAAGCTTGTCTTTAAAGACTGGACTTCTTTCCTCTCCTCTCTGGAGCACAAAGCTGACGCTCACAACCTAGGTTGTATGTAGTCATCGATTTCTGGGCTGAGGATCAAACCCAGGACCTTCTGCGTGCTCAGCATGGGATCTGCTGCTGAGCCACTCTCCAGCCCCCGCAAATGCTCACAAAGGCCAGGCTTAAGGCTGCGCTTGGCATGCCGGCATAACCTCACCCCTCAGAAGTCTGAGGCCGGTTGGAGAATGTTGATTTGAGACCAGCCTGAACTACAAAGTGAGAACCTGCCTCAAGAAACAAACAAACAGCCGCCCACGTGCATGGAACACACACGTATAAAGCACAGGGGGGGGCCTGGCGGGA
This sequence comes from Myocastor coypus, assembly GCA_004027025.1. Taxonomy (NCBI): domain Eukaryota; kingdom Metazoa; phylum Chordata; class Mammalia; order Rodentia; family Myocastoridae; genus Myocastor; species Myocastor coypus. Next base: position 7,014 of record PVJA010035517.1, on the reverse strand, counting down.
TGGCTCAGTGGCCTAAAGCCCCTGCTTGGGAAAGCTTGGGCGGCTTCAGGGACCGCGGTTCGATCCCCGGCACCACATGCTGCACCAGCCCTGCCCTCGGGGTGGGCTGAGCCGGCCATGAAAATGAGTGAATAAACAAACAAAGGTTCTGAAACAAGAAAAATAAATAAATAAATAAATAAAACTTTATAAAAAAAATAAATAAAGCACAGGGGTGTGTTCCTGGTCTTCCCAAACCTGGGTCTCCTTATCCACACCTCCTGTGTCTAGCTTGGCCTACTCATGCACTTAATGAAAATCCCTCCAAGAGAGATGGCTCAGCTCCTTGCCTGGCTTCTTTTCCTTTCTTTCCTTCCCAGCCTACTGTTTATTCTTTGTTCAGAGCCAGGGTCTCCCTAGATCTCCAAGTTGCCCAGGATGGACTCTGACTTGTGATCCTCCTGCCTCAGCCTCCTATGGTGCTGGACTCACGGACCCATACCTTGCCCCGGGCAGCTGCTCTTTGAAGACGGCCTGGCATTCTGCAGGCGTGGGGCTGACATCCCTGGATGACTCAGAAGCAGGCGACCTCTGGGCTTCCTGGCTTCTGCCCTGAGCTGGTCCCATGCTGAGGTCTGCTGCTGCCTTTCCTGGAAACGAGTTCCAGGCACCTCGGTGGCAAAAGGACAGAGGCTGTTTGCTGGGCTTTTCATGATGTGATGCTTGGTGCCAAGCCGGCTCCCCCACCTCAAGTCTGGGTGACTCTGGGTCCTCCCCTGGGGCATCTCTAGGCCCTCGCCCCTCCCCGCTTCTGAGAGGCCTCACCTGGGTCTGCCCAGGGACCCCTGAGAACTACTCCCTCACAGCCCTGTTATTTTCATTGAGTTTTTGTCTTATCCGTTTCTAAGATCTTTTGTATAGCAGGGATGTGAACTCAGGATTTGCTGTGTGGCAGGGATTTTTTTTCTAAATCTGCTGTCTCCTAATGCCTATGTTTATGTTCTTCTTTTCTGTAAAAAAAAAAAAAAAGAACAAAAAACCCACCACTCTCAGGCTGGCGAGATAGCTCAGCAGACTGAGGCACCTGCTTAGGCAAGCTTAGGCAAGCGCAGGGACCAAGGTTCGATCCCTGGCACCACATGCCTTGCCAGCTCCACCCCCAGGATGGGCTGAGCCAGAGTCCGGTCATGGTGGCACATGCCTACAATCTCCGTGCTGGGCGGCTAAAGCAGGAGGATCACCACGAGTCCAAGCTGTGCAGTGAGACCCTGCAACAACCAAGTACATAATAAACCTCTCACTTTTACACAGTCAAATACTGATTTTTTCCCCCACTGCAGCTGCTGCATTTTCATTCTTTGTTAATATTGTCCCTGTGTTGTTCCAAGCACTTGGGAGGCTGAGACAGGAAAATCAAGAGTTCGAGGCCGGCCTGGGCTACATAACAAGACCTTGTCCCAATAAATAGAAATTCCCAGTGATATCATATGCAAGCAACTGAAGTTTCATAAAACCTTTGTGATTCTATTATCTGTCTATCTATCTATCTATCTATCTATCTATCTCTCTCTCTCTCTCTCTCTCTCTATTGTACTGCAGATTAAACCCACATCCTTCACAATGAGCTACATCTCCAGGGCTTTAATTTTTTTTTTTTTTTAATGTAGTGCCCAGCTAAATCACTAAGTCACCCAGGCTGGGCTCAAACTTGAGATCCTCCTGCCCCAGCCTCCAGGATGCAGAGATTATAGGCGTGGGTCACTGAGCCTGGCTCTCTTACTTTTGAACATAGGTCTTGCTAAATTGGCCAGCTGGTCCCAAACTTGTCATCCTGCTGAGAACCTGGGATTTCAGGTGTGCCATACTTGTGCTCATTAACCACGCAAAACAGAAGCCAGAAATCCCTAACTGACTTTGGGATTGAGGACCTGGCTGAAGGGGTGTAGCCAGGGTGACAAGGGGTCATCAAGGCAGGCAGTGTCTGTGGGAACCTGGGTGCTGAGTGGGTCCCAGGGCTGTCCTAGGCTATGTATGCGCCACCTGCCGGAGGCCAAAGGAATGCAGCTGGTGGGACAAGTGCTCGGTAAACTGCCAAATCACTCGGGAGGACTCAAACTTGCAGCCCCCTGCCTCAGCCACGCAGATTGCTGGGATGGCAGGTGTGCATCACCATGGCCCTAAAAGCAAGTCTTTTTATTTTTATTTTATGGCCAGCTCAGTCTGCCCTGGGGGTGGGGCTGGTGCAGCACGTGATGCTGGGAATCGAACCATGGTCCCTGTGGTTCCCTAAGCTTGCCTAAGCAGGCACTTTAGACCACTGAGCCATCTTGCTGGCCTGGAAGTAAGTCATAACAGCAGTAATTTCCGTTAAACCCTATGAGCCAGTGGAATGACAGCTTGAACACACTGAAAGGAAGTGATTTCAACCTATGATTCCAGAGTGAATTTTTAGCAGGCCATGGTAGTAGTACACACCTATCATCTCAGCAACTCTGGGAGGCTGAGGAAGGAGGATCACAAATTTGAGCCCCTGGGCCCTCAAGATAGCTCAGTGGTCGAAAGCAGCTGCTTAGGCAAGTGCGGGGGCTGCAGTTCAATCCCCGGCATGCGCCAGCCCCACCCCCAGGGCAGGCTGAGCTGCCCCCAACAATCCACAAATTTGAGCCCAGCCCGGGGAGCTTAGTGTCTGAGTGACGCGCTGTCACAACATAAAAGTAAAAAATAAACAAGGCTGGGGATGTGGCTCCGTGCAGTGACTCTGGGCGTAACACCAGTGCCATGAAAATAATAGTAAAAAACAAAACAAAAACAATAGAAACAACTTTAAAGAGGATCTAAAGGAAGAAGGCCCTGAGCCCGATCTCCGACATGACTCACATCGCAAAATCAGTATAGAAGTGAGCAGAGATTCTTCAATGGATTAAGCAAGGGCTGGCCACATAAGCGGTAATGACGCACGGAGGTTCTTAGAGTTACGTGACCTCCACGTGTCAAGGTCATGCAGGGAAAATGGCCTGCAGCGGGCGGCAGAGGTGTGAGGAAGGCGGCGGCGGCGGCGGCGGCGGCGGCGGCGGCGGCGGCGGCGGCGGCGGCGGCGGCGGCGGCAGCTTCGCCCACGCTCACATAGCTGGGGGGTTGGCTGTGCCCCTGGGAGCCCCTGCGACGGGCCAGGGCTTCAGGTAAGCAGGGCCATCGGAGGAGCCGCAGGAGAGACAGGGGTTCCAGGCTCTATCTCTGCCATCTGCCAGTGGCCTGACCCTTCCTGGGCACTGGGGACATCATGGAGGTGGCCTCAGGGGACAAAAGGCCACACTGAGAGGACAGAGCTACAGGGAGGAAGGGTGCCCGGGTTGGGGTGACAAGGGAGGGGCTGAGAAGCTGAGGCAGGGGCACTGCTAGCCCCCCAGAGTGGCCTAGTGGGTCACTGCCTGTGCCAGAGACACTTGAGGGAAAACAGAGGCAGCGAGAAGCAGGCTTGGTGTCCTGGCTGGTTAGGGCTGGCAACAGAACTGGCCAAGGGGTTATAGGGGCAGAGAAAGGTGAGAAGAACCCTAGCATATGGGCCAGCCAGATAGCTCAGTGGATTAGAGAGCCTGCTTAGGCAGATGCAGGGACCAGGGTTCAATCCCTGGGCCTGCCATTGCCAGCCCTGCCCCCTGGACTGAGATGGTGATTGAGACTGGGTCTGGGGGCGCCTGCCTATAATCCCAGCACTTGGGAGGCTGAAGAGAAGAGGCTCACTGAGAGTCTAACCTGTACTAAATACAAAAAAAAAAAAAAAAAAAGAACCCTAGCACACACCCCAGCCTCCATGTATTTTTTTTTATCTATTTTTATTTTTATTTTTATTTTTTTTGCTTTTTGAGACAGGGTCTCACTGTGCAGTTCAGGCTGGCTTTGAGCTCACTTTTGTAGCCCAGGCTGGTCTCGAACTCACAACGATCCTCCTGCCTCAGCCTCCCAAGTGCTGGGATTACAGGCGTGCGCCACCACGCCCGGCTGCCTCCATGTATTTGAGCAGGCCCCATCCTGCCTGCTCCTGCCTCAGCTTCCTCCGAGAGACCTGAGCTCCATGCCCCTTCATGAGAGGTTGAGGGCCTGGTAGTCTCTTCTTGGGAAGCTGCTTCCACCCACTGTGACTGTGGTTCCCACCTGCACAGTAGCTCTGGGCTGGTGGGCAGGGTGGTCCTCCAGGCAGGGGCTGGTGACCCAGGCTGCAACCTGGGCATCCCAGACAGCCTGAGGGACTGGAGGAGTGTGGACCGGCCACAAGGTGGGAATGCTGACCGCCTGTGGAAGGCTGGGCTGGGCCACAGGGGTGCTCAGGCTGAGAGCACAGGTGGGACCTTCTCGAAGCACTACTCACAGGGCAGCTCTTGGGTTCTGGAGGGGACAGCTTCTGGGGGACAGCTGAGGAGACGGGGCCAAATGAAGGCCTGAGCACAGGCAGATGGCCAGGGAAAGCTGAGCCTGAGTGTGACCCTGTGACAGACTGCAGTGGAGCGCTCGTTCCAGGGTCTGGGTAGCCCCTGTGCGCAGGTGGTGCCAGTACCACGTTGACTTGGCGGCGGCCAGACCCCCTGTGGGACAGCGCTGCCCCAGCAGTATAGCTGTGAAGAGACCGAAGCTGAGGACACCATGGGGCCCACGTGGCGTGGAGATGGTGAGGCCGCCCGCCGCTGCTCCCGTCACTGCTCCTGTGTCACTCCACTGGCTTGGGGCCTTCGAGGGCCCAATGTTTGGTACAGTACAGGGGGTAGGGGGACCATGAAAGGTGGATTGTAGGAGCATCTGATGTCGCCCTCGTGGGCTATGGTACAGGCTCAGTCCATCTGGAAGGGAGGCAGAGGAGGCCTGACTTTTGCAGAGGCCAGCAGGAGGTGGAGGTGGGAGAGAGGAGAGGCTGGAGTGACCAGGTAGCCTGAGGATGAGAGAGGAAGCTCCTGGTGACATGTACCTGTCTTCTTTCAAGGAGCGATGTCTCCATGAATTGAGGAAGGTGGAGTCTGTGGCTGCCAGGTGAGTGCCAGCACCTGGCGAGGTGTAGTCGGTACCAGGGCCATGGCCCGGCCTCGGGAGGCTGTGTCTTCTGGAAGAAGTCAGGACTTTTCTTTTTTTTAGGGTCTCACTACTGAGTCATAGTGATTCTCCTGTCTGTACCTCCCAAGGGCTGGGATTACAGATGCACACCACCCAGTATCGCCGACTCAGTGTGCTCTAGAGCAGGGCCGGCGTGGCACGAGGGGCCAGGAACTGAACCCTGGCCCCTGTGCTTCCTCTAAGCAAGCGCCAAATCCGCTGAGCTATACTGCTGGCCCTAAGAAGTCAGGATTTTTCAGCCTGGTGTGTGGGTGAGAAGCAGCTGGGGTTGGCTTGGGGTAGCCGTCGCATCTCTGGTGTAGGAGGAGATGGACTCTGGCCTGTGGCCAGCGTGAAGGGACAAGAATGACACTGTCCACCCACAACCTGGAGGGCCTAGCCACTTACGAACTCCAATGGCCCGGGGCCTTTGAGGGCCTAATTTTTGGCACAGTACAGTTGGTAGGAGAACTGCAAAAGGTAGGTTGTAGGAGCATCTGATGAACTTTGGTGGCAGGGAAGCCCTGGAGACGGCTTCCAGCCCCAAGCAGTGGCTTCACCTGGCTTCGTGGGCCTGTAGGAGCGAATGGGCACGTGTGAGCTCCAGCAGCATGGTCCTGTTGGTGCTGGGGACAGCACCAGCACAAGGCTCTGCAGGACATGCGAGGTCCAGAGGGGCAAGGCCAGCAGCGTGCACCAGGCTACGCCATAGGCAGCATTATAGAGCAAGGAGAAGCCAGTGAGGAGGGAGAAAGCATTTATAAAGCAGCCCAGGGTTTCCACAGAGCAGAAAATTGCATGTAGTCCAGAGAGTGGGCAGGCAGGCAGGCAGGCAGGCAGGCAGGCAGGAAGCCACTTTCCTGTCGGCTGTAAATGTCCCTTTGTTTCAAGGGTGGTGCTATCCAATGGGAGTGAGGACTCTAACCCTCATCCCAGTATGAATGTTGTGGCCTCTTCTGTTAGCATAGCTGTGGCTGCTGTGGCCCTCAGGCAGGGTGGCATCTAGAAGCCACGCCACCCAGCGCTTATGACAAATAAGCCACCGGCGGGGTTTGTGCCCCAGGTTTTGGGTCAGGACTTGCAGAGTGATGCTGTCTTTTCTGCTGTGGAAGAGAAAGACGGCTTCCTTAGGCGTGACGCTCTCGTGCTGGAGCGTGCATGAGGGCTTTACTTCCTTGCCAGCATGGCCAGCCGGTTCTGTCCCTTCTAGAGGCTCAGATGCAGGGCCTCCTGGAAAGTTTTGCCGTTCATCTGAAGCCGGCAGAAGCTAGCCATGCACAGGGGAGAACAAATCTTCTGGTGACAAAGGAACTTGAGATCACATATAGCGCAGAGTGGCACAGATCTAGGGCTTGTTCCCCAGGAGTAAGAACATGGCCTCAGAATGGAACTTTCTGAAGGGGTATGCAACTGACACTGCCCTTTGAGACTTTCTGTCGCTTTCTGCCGGTCTGGGCAGTGTTACAGGTGAGCGGCTCCCAGGCTGGGCCGCATGTAGGAACATAGAGATAAGAATGCAGGCCCCTTGGTGTCTAGATGTGGTGAGATGTGGACCGGAGCCCGGGGTGGGCTGCCTTCTGCTGCTCGGGAGTCTCAGAAAGCTGAGGCTTGGAGTTGGCAGGTGGCAGCTCCTCCTGCAGGTGCCCTGTCCTTGAATTATAGACAGAGCCCAGGGAGGGCTGCCTTCTGTCGCCTGAGAGTCCTGGAAAGCTGGGTCTCGAGGTTGCAGATGGCGGCTCTTCCCATGGATGCCCTGTTCTTTGTTTATCTGCTACATGACACCAATGTTTGCCTCCTCTCCTGCTTAAAGTATTATTTGTTAGCATTTGTGTGACTACATGTCTAAAATATGCTGTGTCTATTAAAGTAGTGATGTATACTCCTCGGCCATTGTTTTTCCTTGTTTCAGAACCTTTGTTTGTTTATTCACTCATTTTTTTTTTTTTTTTTTTTTTT